>PVKA01027452.1:0-30522 GCA_004027165.1 Ctenomys sociabilis
AATTAATTAAAAATAAAACAACAACAAAACTTCTTGGCTGTCACCAGGTGAGGTCTGGACTGGAATGAAGTGTGAGTTTCCAATGGGAAGCCCAGGCTGGGAGCCCACCAGGATGAGGGGAGAGGCGCATCACCCCACAGTATGCCCAGCAACCGTGGCATAAGGCATCCTGGAGGCCAGGGGGATGGGTGAGCTCAGGGAGCCCCAAGGTTTGGTGAAGAACTGATTCATCCCAGAGACAGCCACCCACAGGGCCCATCTACTGTTGGAACAGAGAACAGTAAAACCAGAGGCCAATAAGTGGTCAGGGACACGAAAGGCCACACAGACAGGCAGACCGATGCCCAGCCAGGCAAAGAAGGCCACTAAGCCATTTCACCAGAAGACCCAGCACTGTCCTACCATGCGTTCCTTCACTCAGTAAGCTAGAAGAATGGGGGGGGGGGGGAGTGTTTTCTGCTATGTAAAGCTAAGGTGTCTGATGCGGCCTGCCCCAACCCCAGAGTGTCCAGCAGAGGTAAGAAAGTGGACCTTGAAAAAAACAAACAAACAAAAAAAGAACTTGAACTTGAAGCTCAGGAAACACAAAGAGAAATTAATGTCAGAAATCACCACTTTTAAAATTCCACAATCAACAGGATAGATAGATAGATAGATAGATAGATAGATAGATAGATAGATAGATAGATAGAGATAGATAGATAGAGATATATTTCCAATGAAGACTTTCCCCGCCCAGTTGGGCTTGTTCATGGTGCCTGAATGAAAGAAGTGATTAAAGGAAATGCCTTCTGCCCTTGAGATGGCACCTCTGCTTCCCGAAGATTGCAAACAGCTTTTCTTTGAAAACCTCCTCCTGGGCTGGGGAGACAGCTCAAGGGCATAAGCACTTTCCCGGCAAGAGCAAGGTCCTAAGTTCAATCTCCAGTACCAAAAAAATAAATAAATAAAAATGAAAAAATAATAAAAAACCTCCTACAATTATGCTGCTGACCGGAAGCAGGCCTCAGAGGAGTACTTTGGAAGGTCATTATCATCTTGCAAATATGAGCAGTGCTTTTACCATAATTACATTCCTAACTACAAAAAGTTCAGTTCATTTCTGAGAACTTTACCTGTCTGTAAGAATGGGCAGAAGGGCATAGGGGGCCCTCATTTGCAAATCCTAATTTACTGATAGACACTCAAGCATTCACAGTTCTGCTGGGCTGAGATCACATCCCTAATCCTAACCTTCTGGGAGGCTGAGGCAGGAGAATCGCACAGTTGAGGATGGCATGAGCAACTCAGTGAGACCCTACCTCAAAATAAAACATAAGAGGTCAGGGAGATGGCTCAGTGGAATAAGCGCTTCCCTGGCAAGCACAAGGGCCTGAGTTCAATCCCCAGTTCTGCAAAAAGAAAAGAAAAAATGGGGTTGGCGATGTACCTCAGTACAGAAGTGTTGGATTCAATCCCCAGTCCTACTCCCCCAAAAGTTTAGTAAGTCTTTTGGCAGGTTGAATATGGGCGGGTTCTGCTTTCTTCTCTTTACCTGAGTCTTTTTTTGTTTTGTTTTGTTTTTAAATGCCTGCGAAGACATACTATTTTCAATGAGAAAAAAAAAAAGTTATTAATTTTGTCACAAAAACATCCAAAGCCACAGCCATTTCAGTGTCCCTTGAGCAAGGCACTCCATTTCTCCATCTGTAGAATGCAGACAGTAACCCATACTTCAATAAGTAAAGTCATACACAGAAATACAATAAAATTGTAAGAGTAAGTCACACATAGAAGGTAAAAGACAGCATGTGGTACACAGTAAGTACTATTTTATTTTCATTCAGGCCAGGAGGACCAGAGGCCACAGATCTCTTAACCTAATCTGGAAGAGCCATACTCCAATGCCTGTGCTCTGCCTGCCCGTTTGGTCTATGACCTTCCCTGGCTGGCTTAATTCTTTACCTTAGAGTATCTCACAGGTCCTATTTTCATACATAAAACCACAGCAACACAATAAAGGAGGACACCATTCTGAGGCTTGAGCAAAACCATTCCTGGCCACCCACTTCATTCCCAAGCAGAGTGCAGAGCCCCTTTCGCCAGGCAAGCACACCGTGGCCGACCAGGCAAGGGAGTAAACAATGCTGTCAGGGTGGCCCTTGTCTCAGGGTATTTTGACAATACCGGAGGTCAGCCAGTGTGCAGGTGACCCTCAAATGAAGGAGAATCACGTTAAGCATTTCAGTCCGCTGCTGGGCCTTGGCCTTCCACAGCCGGGCAACAGTGGGGGCCAAAATGCTCCCCAGTGGCTTTGGAAATGGCTTTGGGTAGCGATCAACAATAGATGTGGCAGCCAAATGCTAAATACAGTCAGCTGCCCGACCACAAGACCAGGCAGAGCCATGCTGAGAAGAGACGACATAAACATGGTCAACCCAACTCTGCGTGGGGAAAGTGACCAACTCTCGCTCACACTCTCTCTGCACTTCCCGTCTGGAAGAGAGGAGGCGTTGGGTTGGGCCTTTCAGCAGCACTGAAACTGTTAAGACCCTGGCAACTCTTGGAGATGGAGTAAGTGCATTTGGTAGAAAGTGACAGGCCTAAGTCTTTCAGGAACCAGAAGTAGAATGTTATGGTTTATATCTGGATGTCCCCCCAAGAGGAGACTGAGGTTCAGAAAAACATGTTTGCCTCACATCACATTCTGATCTGACTCATCTAACCTCAGAATCTAATTTTAAGGCAGAGCCGGGCATGGTGGCGCAGACCTGTAATCCCAGCACTCGGGAGGCTGAGGCAGGAGGATTGTTGTGAGTTCGAGACCAGCCTGAGCTACAAAGTGAGCTTAAGGCCAGCCTGAGCTGCATAGTGAGACCTTGTCTCAAAAAAGACAAAAAAAAAAAAAGAAAAAGAAAAAAATAATAATAATTTTAAGGCAGAAAGACACTTGAGATAAATGGAAGCACCTCTATTAACTGCACTTTTTTTTAAAGCATTATGTGTACTGCCTCTGAAATTAAATAAATAAATAAATAACACTGCATCGTGATGAATTCCCAACTAAGGACATTTTTGCTCCCTATGCCACATTCAGCAGTATTTTTCAGAGGTCACAACTTGGGGAGAGTAGATACAAAAAAAGAAATATATATATATATATATATATATATATATATATATAGATAGATAGATAGATAGATATAGATGTAGATATAGATAGATAGATAGATATAGATATAGATATATCTCCTGTTGATCGTGGAATTTTAAAAGTGGTGATTTCTGACATTAATTTCTCTTTGTGTTTCCTGAGCTTCAAAATTCAATTTCTTTTTTTGCATCTAGTAGGTAGAGAAACCAGAGATGTCACTCAACAGCCTAGAAGGCACTGGATCTCTGCAGAAAGAATGGTGGGGAACATCTGGAACCCCAGCACTCCAGAAGCTGAGTCAGAAGGATCATCATGAGTTCAAGGCCAACCTGGGCTACATAGTGAGTTCAAGGCCGG
The DNA here is from genome assembly GCA_004027165.1 of Ctenomys sociabilis. Lineage (NCBI taxonomy): Eukaryota > Metazoa > Chordata > Mammalia > Rodentia > Ctenomyidae > Ctenomys > Ctenomys sociabilis. Next base: position 3,491 of record PVKA01027452.1, read on the forward strand.
CCTGGAATTTATAATGAGACCCTGCCTCCAAAGGCATGTTGGAACATGCCTATAATGCCACCAAAATAGGAGGCTGAGGCAGGAGGATAACAGTTTCAAATGAGGCTGAGCAACAGCTACTTGGCAAAATATCTGTCCTCAAAATAAAAAAATAAAAATAAATGGCCAGAGATGTAGCTCACTGTGAAGGCCTTGGGTCCAGTCCCTAATACAACACACACACATATTCAAAACACATATACACATCTGTAAATTAATAATAGGATAACAGGGCCTGGCCTACTGTCAAGAGCTGGCAGAACGTTAGCTGCTATGTCTCTCTGTAGGGGACCCATTACAACAGCCTGGGACGTACCCCATACTGGGGTTACCCTGGAATTACCCATCCCTAAATCCTTTACCCTCTGTCTTCCTTATTTTCTTCTTTACTAGGACAAAGTGCCCAATGGCCACAACTTAAAGGAAAATTTTATGTTGGTTCCCAGTTTGTACGGGTCTAATCCATAGCTGGCTGGCTTCAAGGCACAGGAACATGGCAAAGGAGAGTCACTCCTGGCAGGGCAGACAGGAAGCGCAGAGAGTATGTGAAGGGAGGGGCTCGCAAAAGAGACAGAGATGCTCCCAATCTATACCCACGGTGATCTGCCTCTTCTAGTTTTATTTATTTATTTTTGTTTGTCTGTTTTTGAGACAGTGTTTCACTATGCAGTTCAGACCGGCTTTGAACTTACTTTGTATCCCAGCTGGCCTCAGACTGGAAGCAATCCTCCTGCCTCAGCTTCCTGAGTGCTGGGATTATAGGTGTGCGCTACCACATCCGGTAACCTACTTCTTCTAATAGACTCCACCTTCTAAGAGAAAGTCAACTATCAACCTTATAATCCAGTCCCTTTCCAAAAGCCTATGAGCTCATGAGCCTCTTGTGGGGACATCTAGATATAAGCCATAAAATTCCACTTCTGGCTCCCAAAAGACTTAGGCCTATCACTTTCTGACAAATGCACTTACCCCATCTCCAAGAGTCGCCAAAGTCCTAACAGTTTCAGTGCTACTGGAAGGTCCAACCCAAAGTCTCCTCTGAGACTCAAAGCAAACCCTTAGCTGTAGGCCCCTGTAGAAATCAAAAAGGTTGACACACTGCCAACAGACAATGCACTGGATAAACACTCTCATCCCAAAAGGGAGAAATATGGGGTAGAAACCAACAGGACCGAAGCAAATCTTAAATCCACAGGGCAAACATTAAGGCTTGTAACTCCCCATCCAGCACCCAAGGCAGGCTGTGGTGAGATGCAAACTCCAAAGGGCATGACGAGCTCCACCCTGCCAGCATGACAGGTGCCTGCAGCCCGCGTGGCCTCTCCCAGCACAGCTTTCCTCACTGATGGTTTTCCTCAAGCATTCCACATTCCTGGGCCCCCCAAATTCTTGAGGTCTCCACTGAACCTTTGGCTTCACTCTCACAGCTTTACACACTGCCCTCTCCGAGGCAACTGCCTGGCCTCCCAGGGGTTCTTCTGAAATCTGGGTGGAAGCCTCCACCACCTCATAACTCGCACATTCTGCATGCTTGTAAAAGCATGGATGACCCACCCCATGGATGATGCCAAGGTCTACCACCAGGACCCTGGATCTACATCTGGAGAAGCAGCTGGCCCTCCAGCCTATTGCTGGTGACGGCAGAGACCTCTGCATGCCTGGAAGGCTGAGTGTGGCAAACTGAATCCCAGAGAATCCACTCACTAGTAGCCTCCATCCATTAGAGCGCCCTGAGACTCTTCTCTCAGAGCAAAGCCCTTCACTCTGCGTGCCTGTGTGTGCGTGCGTGTGTGCGTGCGCGCGCGCGCGCGCGCCCACTGCGGGCAGGGCCAGCACTGTATGCGGTGCCAGGGATCAAACTGCGGTTCCTGCGCTTGCTTAAGCAGGCACTTTAGACTGCTGAGCTATCTGGTCAGCCCCAAAGTCTTTCATCTTCACAAGCCAATGGTTGGGGTCATGCATTTTCCTGACAGGCCCTCAAGTCATTTTTCCTGGTTGTCTTGGTATAAAGTACTTAGGGCCGGGGAGATGGCTCAGTGGAATAAGCACTTCCCTGGCAAGCACAAGGGCCTGAGTTCAATCCCCGGTTCCGCCAAAATAGATAAATAGAAATAAAAATAAAAGTATATTTGGGCTAGTGAGGTAGCTCAGCAATCTAAAGCACCTGGCTAGGCAAGCTTAGGCAGGTGCCAGTGACTGCAGTTCAATATCCAGCACCACATGCATGGACAGCCCCACCCTCAGGGTGGGCTGAGCCAGCCAAAGGGGGGGGAGGAGACTCAAGACTGCAGTATAAAGTACTTGACTTCCTTTTAATGCTAATCTTATCAGTTCTCCTCTCTTCCATTCTTATGGGTGTTTTCTTTCTGGCAAAACTGAAAGTTTTTGCTCCTATATCTCAGTATATCTCACCAAAAGCAGTGAGCAGGAGCGATGTCACATCGTGAATGCTGGGTGGCTTTGAAATTTCCTCTGCCAGATTATTAGTTCACTGCCCTTAATCCCAGTCTCCCACAGAGTACCAGAACATGAGAAAAAAAATGTGGACACATTTCCTGAACACCATACACATAACCTGGAATCCTACAACAAGTGAACTCTTTTCCATGTGTATTTTTCTGAGCACTCTAGTCTTCTGAGCTCTGACTAGAATCTCCGAGCAAGTCACATTATAACATTTGAGGGCTGCTTCTCTAACTAGCATCTCCACACCTTTCCAAACTCTTCCCAAGAACCACTCCCTAAGGCTTCCGAACCACAGGATCAGGCGGTGTCATAGCAGCACCGCTTCTCTGATACCAAAATCTGCCTTACTTTCTTTATCATCAACACAAAATACCTACAGTCAGCTGATTCCAAGGCTGGACAGCAAGGCTCGGGGGCTAAGGGGAAACCTTAGACACTATCTCAACAGCATATTACAAATTACTTTCTCTGCATATCATCTCTGCATATGACAGAGGTAAATGCAGGCCACCTATCTAGCCCAGCTCACGGTACTTACCTACTTCGCACAATTCTCTTCCTCAAGCCACTCCCCCTTCTCAGCCGAATAAAACCCACGTTCGGGCCCTGGGTCAGTCTCTTTGTTCTGGAAAGCCATCTTTGTGGCTGGACTTAGGGCCCCTTGGCTCCTCAATAGTTATAAATGTGTTTTAGTATCTTTACTTTCGCCATGGGTTGCACTGGGAGTTATAGATTGGAATTAACTTGGTAGGATTTCAATAACATCTCTAGGATTACAAATTGACTTCTTGGACTGAGACAAGAGCCTGGAGGGGTCTCCTACATAACAGCATAAAACTAGGACCTCAGGCAATAGAAGAGGCCTTGAGAATTTCTCAAGCCACAAATTCTGTCAAAGCCTCTGAGATGACCACTGAGTTAGAGGTAGGCAAATGAGGGTTCTGTGGCCCAAATCCAGCTACCATAAATGCTTGCTAAGAAGGTACTTTGCTTTCTTAAATGGTTGAGGAAAATCAAAACAGTTCTATTTTATAATACATGGAAGTTAAATGCAATTGCAATTTCAGTGTCCATAATGTGTGGAACACAGCCAGGTCCATTCAAGTGCACAGTTATGGCTATTGGGGCAGGAAACAGTAGTTACAACAGAGACCAGCAGGCCGGCCAGATAGTTCAGTGGATTAAAGCGTCAGCTTAGGCAGACACAGGGGCTGGAGGTTCGATCCCTGGCTTGAGACTGGGCGTGGTGGCACGCACCTATAATCCCAGCACTTGGGAGTCTGAAAAACAGGAAGGATCACTACAAGCCTGATCTGTGTAGTGAGACCCTGTAAGACCCTATATTAAATACAAATACACACACACAAAAAAAAAAAACCAGAGACCATATGGCCACTAAGCTGAAATATTTACTCTCTGGCTCTTTATGAAATCTTCATGTCAATCTTGAGCAAGGTGGCTGTTTTATTCTTTTTCTTTCTTCCTTTCATCTTTATGTGTTTGTTTGTAGTACTGGAGATTAAACCACAGGGCCTTTGCACTGAGCTATATCTCCAGGTTGAGCTTAAACTTGCAATCCTCCTGCCTTAGAGTTCTGGGATTCTTAGATCTATCTTTTTACTTTGAGACAGGGTCTCACTAAATTGCCCAGGTTGGCATTGAACTGGCAACCCTTCTACCTCATCCTCCCGAGCAGCTGGGGCCACAAGTGTGTGATGTCATACCTGACTTAGGCAGATGTTTTCAAACCTGATATGAAGAGCTAGCTTTAAAAGGGACTGATAAGTCAAGCATGGTGGTATAGGCCTGAGGTCCCAGTACTTTGGAGCCTGAGGCAAGAGGATCACCATGAGTGTAAGGCCAGGCTAGGCTGCATAGTGAGTTCAAGGCCAGTCTAGACTATATAGCAAGATGCTTTCTAAAAAATAATAATAATAATAATATATATATATATATATATATATATATATATATATATATATATATATATATATAGGCACTGGTGGGCCAGGGAGTTGGCTCAGTGGAATAAGCACTTCCCTGGTAAGCACAAGGACCTGTGTTCAATCCTCAGCTCCACAAAAAAAAAAAGGCACTAGGCCAGCCAAATAGTTCAGCAGATTAAAGTGCCTGCTTAGACAGACACAGGGGCAGGGGGTTCGATCCTTAGGCCTCCCTAGATGCACTGAGATGGCAATTGAGACCCGGCATGGTGGCACGAGCCTGTAATCCCAGCTCTTGGGAGGCTGTAAGCAGGTGGATCACTACAAGTCCAATCTAGTAGTGAGACCCTGAACACCCTGTAGACCCTTCCCTAAAATACAAAAAGAAAAGAAAAGGCACTGATGTCTGGGCCACAACCTGGATTCACCACAAAGCATCTTTGGGAGTGACATGGGGACCCGAACATCTGTGTTCTTCAAACCACATCACCAAGAAATTCTAATGTGCAGCTGAGGCTGGGACTCATGGATCCCCAAGCACCATTTCAATGCAGGCAGCAGGCCAGGTTCTAAGTGGAATTCCAAGGCCGTGACATCCTTCAGAATGGAGCACTGTAGGCCACCGAAGCCCAGACTCTGCTGCCCTCTCCTCTCCAACTCTAGTTCATCCAGTTCAACCCAAGCCTCTTCCAAGAAGCCTTCTCCACTCTGACCCACATTTATTTTCTGTTCTCTGAACTCTCACCCCAATCATGTGCCAAAGAAAACTAGTCAGCACTTGGGACCTACATGAGTTCTAGCTCCTTTGGTGGCCCAGGCCTTCAGGACAGGATCCCAAGAGCCTTTTGACTTCCAAGGGCTCTTTCTCAGTCAGTTCAGATTCTCTCTGTCAGCCCTCTCTTTGTTAGGACAGACTTCCGGACTGAGCTAGGACAGCCCCCAATATACCAGCAGCTCTATAGTTCTCAAAGGTCCTCTTAGGATTAGCCCCTGTAATAAACCACAAAACGTGTTCCAAGGCTTGGTGGCACTTGGTCAAAGACACATAGCCCAGTTGCAGAGTTAGGTAGTCTTTTAGCGATTCTGATGGTTGTTAAGGAAGGAACAACGCGATCACCCAACCCAACAGATCCATATAATAATGTCTAGACTTGCTAGGATAATTCAAATTTCCACAAGTCTTTTTATTAAAGTGGTTTTTGAACTGAATTTGTGCTATAAATAAAGTGTACAGTGCAATGTAATTCAAGATTGATAAGGTAAAATGCTTTAGAGGTCAGAATCCGATGTACCCTTTGTACACCAAGCAGCCTGCTTTCAGCACCCTCCAGGATTTCAGCGTCTCTACCAGAAGAGATAGGTTAGGTCTTCAAATGTGTAGAAGAGGTGCACAGGGGACCTAGTGCACTGGAAAGATGTAACCCAAATCCTTGTCTTTTTTTTTTTTTTTTTTTTTTTATTTTAGTACAGGGTCTACAGGGTCTCACTACTAGATCGGGGTCATAGTGATTCTCCTGTGTTCAGCCTCCAAAAACTGGGATTATAGGCGCACACTACCATGCCCAGTCTCAATTGCTGTCTCAGTGTACCCTGGGGGTCAGCCAGCACAGCGGGCCCAGATCCAACCCTGGCTGCTGCAGGCGCTTTAAACCGCTGAGCTATTTGGCTGACCTGGAGTGTCTTGAGTCTTGAGTGCTTCTCCCAGCCCATTGCTCAGATGAGGCTACAACCACTTCAAAGAGGGTCCCCTTGAAGGGCCTGTCAGTCTTCTCAGCAGAAGGCTTTTTAAGGATCTGGAAGGCCAGCCCTTGCCTCCTGTGGCCACACACAGGGCTGGATTCATCTCTTTGCCACTCCCTTGCACCTCCCATTGTGGACTACACAACCACAGGGGCTCTCTGATCCCTAGGAATTCCTCCCTGTGACACTCAGGAATCTCAGCAAGCATTGCAGTGAGCATTAGTCTTCTGACCAGCCCCATGTGAGGAGTTTACTTGTCAGGAAGTCCACTCCGGCAGGTCATGCCCTCAATCTACAGGGTGGGCCCTTTGGGAGACAGCTTGTGTTTAAATCTCTGTTCTGCTCTCACCAGCACTGAAGAGCTCTGCTTCTTTGAATGAGGGCACCCACTTAGTGCCCCACGGTGGTGCTGTAAAAATGACATGACATTGACACCTACAAAACATGCTCAGTCTAGCATTCTGAAAGCATCCTACCAATGGCAGGAGGTACTGTGGTTGCACCTATTAGATTTCTAGTAGGCCCTCCCCTCCTCCTGGGGATACATCCTAGTCTCCCAGCGGACACACACTGGAGCCTTATCTTTGCTGATTTTGCCTGAACACATACACCTATGCTAACACTGAACTTACAAATTAGGAACACTCAGAGATTAACGACAACAAAAAAAAATTAAAATAGAGCAATTATATAGATACTATAAAATAATTGGCACCATCACTACTCTTTTGCTTTGGGGCCATTATTATGTAAAATATGGGTTACTTGAACCCAGCAGTGTGGTACCAGGCTACTAAATAACTAACCCATGCAGAGAACATATACAGTATGGATACGCTAGGCAAAGAGGTGATTCCTCCCAGGTCAGAGTCCATTTCTAAGAAAGGCAATCAGAAAATCAATCAGCCAGGAAGATAGATGGATCAGTGGAATAAGCACTTCCCTGGCAAGAGCAAGGGCCTGAGTTCAATCCCTGGTTCTGCCGAAAAGGAAAGAAAGAAAGACAGAAAGAAAGACAGAAAGAAAGAAAGAGAGAGAGAGAGAGAGAGAGAGAGAGAGACAATCAATTTAAAACCCATGAAGTTTTCTGTTTTTTCATTTTTGGAATTTTTCACGTAACATTTTCAGGCCATATCTGACAGAGAGCCAAACCACGGAAAGGGGTAGGAGGATCCTGTCCTACGAAAACCACTGACAGGGGTAGGAGGATCCTGTCCTACGAAAACGAGGGGGGAGGGGTCCCCCCTCCCCCACTGGATCAAGAGTTCTTGGAGAGAAGAGGTGATATTCTCAAATATTCCCTTCCCATCTTGCTCCCAGACTGAGGCTTCATACATGGGAGCTGTGCATGTGATGTTTACAGAACAGGAGAGTGACACAGGAAAAGCCAGTGATTAAACGTCAAGGGTCTTCCTCATCATGAACAGTAAAACAGGAGAAACAGCTCCAATACCCATCATTTGTAAATAATGTGATTCCTTATACACTGAAAGTTGTACCCCTCTGCACCCAGCAAAAGTGCAGCATAGAGCAGGGGTTGGCAAGCATCTTGTGCGAAGGGCCAGAGAGTCAACACTCCAGGTGTGAAGAGACAGTCTCTGTCCCATTCCTCAACTCTGTCACTAAGGTTCCAACAAAGCCACAGACTGCTTAAAGTAATGCTTGTGGCTGTGTTCCCATAAAACTTTACTTGTGGACACTGACATCTCAATTTCACACAGTTTTCACATGTCACAAAAATAGACCCTAAGAACCATTCTTTACTGGCAAGTTGTACAAAAATAGATAGTAGGTCATAGTTTGCTGAGTAGAATAAACACTAAAAGTGAGTTACAATACAATATGAATGATTCAATTTTATAAATTAAAACGTATATGCATCAAAAAGACTACAAATATTGAACATCACAGAGGGTGGGATTATGGTGATAATTTTTGTTGCTTCTTTTAGCTCATCTATAATATTTTATGAACTTTGAACAAAATCATGGGTTCGGGTTTGGGAACTGTTTAGAAAATACAATAAAATATTGCTTCTCGGCCTTTTGGCTAAGATCAAGGGTGGAAAGTATAATAAAAGGAAGGCAAAGAGAAAAAGAAACAAAATCAAATGGGTAAGAAGAGCAGCCTCTTAGCACAGAGAGGCCTACGCTCGCTAATCTGCTCAGAAAAATGATCTTAAATTCGATGCCAGCTGGGATCCAGGTCGATTCGCAGCTTCAAGTGGCACTGCCTTCCAAGACAGTCACCTTTCTCAAGGATAAGGGAAAAGGGGGAATGCCCCCCACCCCACCCCACCCCACCTCCACTCTCCATCTCGCTGCTCCCTCCTCCCAGCAAGGTCAAGGCCGCTGTCAGCCAAGTCCGACTCCCTCCCGGCAAAGCCAGCTAACTTTTGCAGGAAGGCAGGCTCCATCCGCCCAGCGGCCCAAGTACTTGCCAAGTACTTGAGGGAAAAACGAGAGCGCTAAGGTAAAGACGTGGGGGGGGGGGGGGGATTGAAACGGGTTTACCAAAGGAAAGCCATCGAAAGTGCAGGCTTACTTACTTCACTCTGCAGCCAGGGAAACAGAGCTTGCACTTGACAGGACGCATGCTGACCGCCTCGTCAGCCAATCCCACCTGGCTCCTGCCAGGGTACAGAGCACGCACCCTCTGTAGACCCCGGCCCCGAGGCCCAGCAGGGCAGCCAGGTAGTGTCCACTAGGCGGGGGCGTGGTCGTGGGGCGTCTCAGCCCGGGTCCTGCCCCAGGCAGCCGGCTCCCACGTCTCTGCAGCGCTTGCTCCATCCCAAGTGCGCCACTGTGGGGGTCTAGGCGCCTGCCCAGGCCCCGCCCCCGGCCCCGCCCCAGACCCGCCCCTTGACCAGGGCCCGGACCCTCCCCCCACCGGGCCCTAAGTGGGCAACACTGACGGAGGAGAGCGGCCAGGAGCTATTTTAAAAAAAAAAAAAAACTTTCTTTCGTCTTCTTTCTTAGCTCTCCAGGCAGGAGTACAGGAGTTCTAGACTGCATACCTTGCGTACTACAGCAATTGCGAGGCTTGAACACACGAGGGGGTGAGAGGGTGCCGTTTAAAGTAAGAGGTCACAATTAATAATTTTCATTTAAAAAGTAAATGAGAGATCAGCACTGTACCTGTTATAAGCCCCGTTGCCCAGTGAGCTTTTGTCAGCCCCAGTTCTTTCCTGTTTCTCTTTTTCTTCTCTAGGCCTGGGTACATGCTCTTCGGACCCCACCCACTCTCTGCCCAAGGGCGTCCAGGGGAGTTGCAACCACCTGCCTCCCCTGAGGGACAAAGCCCGCACCTCCAGTCAGGGAGACCCCTGCTGTCCAGAGACCCCGAGCAAACTCCGGCGAGACCCCATTCACTGAGCAGGCGTCCACTTTCGTCCTCACGGGCATCTTATAGCTTTTATTCTCAAACTGCAGATGATGTGTTGTGGCCCACAGTCACAGTACTGAACTGAAAATGATTCCAGTTTGAAAGAACAAAACATCCAAACGCTGCTGGAAAAACACTAGGATAGTGTTACTAGGGCTGGGGGTGTCGCTCAGAGGTTGAGCACTTGCTAGCAGGTAGGGCCATCCCCAGCATGCAGAATAGCAGCAATAATAATAATAATGGTCAATAAACATGACATAACTTACATTCATATCAAAAAAAAAAAAAGCACAAAACATGCTCACATGCTGACAACTGTAAGATATGGTAGAGGGCTGGGATTTAGCAAGTAAAGCCCTGAGTTTGATGGAAAAATGCAGTAAATGTTAAAATTTTAAATTTTATCAAAAGTCAAAGATACATTAACCATGAATCCCCCTCAAAATACTTCCCTTTGTTTTGAACATACTTATCCCATCGTTTATGTCACTCCTGGAAGTCCTCTATTGTCACCCTGTTGCGCCAATGTCATGAATTGACTCAAACGCTTTACCTTCTATGCTCATTTCTACTTTGCAGAAAAGCCCCAAGCCTCACGGTGCTGGATCCGGTGAATTCACGTCCTGCCTTTTCAGTAGATGGCGCTCGGCAGCAGCTTTCATTGTATTTTTTAATTGTACTTTGTAGACAAGAGAATTTCCAGAATTATTTAGAAAGTGGCAAAGATAATGGAATATGGCCTAAGTGAGGGAGAGTATTTTGAGAGGGATTAATGGCAATTTGTCTTTTACTGTAACGCTTTAAGTATTTTAAGCATTTTAGTCAAACCTCGCAAATTCCTTTCAAGTTGCACAGGAAGGGTTACGTCTGCAGGGGGCGCTAAGCACATGCCAAAATATGAGGGTGAACTTTCCTCGGTGTAGGCAGCCCTGCCTGAGAGTTCTTCACCCCTATGTTAAGCAACATCTCAGAAACGTTAAAAAAAATTTTTTTTAAAGGCCAAAACAAATGAACGAAATTCTCACTGTTAAGAGTTTCTAGAAGGTTCTTCAAGGCTTTATCTTCACTTTTTCCAAAAAAAACACACATAGAGAAAAGATTTATTTTTTTAAATTCTAAGCCAATACCCAAAAGTATATATTCTCCCAATCACCCAAATTTAAAAACAGCTACCTTGACATTAGGCAATAAAAGGATTTCAAAATACCCCTTCCCTATCCACGTCAGTCAGGATTGCTCAGAAAACAGCTACTCAGCAGCTTCCTTGAATTATTCTAGACCTTTATGCTCGATTGGCCAACCCCTAACACTCCTTGAAGATTGTGTAGATATTTTAATTTCTCTGTTAATAAAGCCTGAGAGACGCTTCATACAGCCCACGTCACTGGGGTGCTCAGGAAGTTCATTCGCATGAGCCTAGGCCATGACAGTAATCGTGACATGGATTTGTCTCAGACTCTTTATATTATTATTATTGTTATTATTAAGCAAGGTCTTGCTATGTTGCCCAGGCTGATCTCCAACTCCTGGGTTCAAGGGACCTTCCTGTCTCAGTCTGTGGAGTAGTTAGAATTACTTACTGGTGCCCACCACTGTACCTGGCTGACTTTATCTTCATCAACAGAAACAGAACACAGGGAAAGAAAGAATACCACACAATGCTAAGCGCCACACCGCCCTTACATGAGCGGCAACAGTTGGACTTCCCAACAAAACACGCCAAATGTGGCTGCAGGTGCCGTCTCAGCCTCAGACTTAAAGAGAGGCTAAATTTAACTCGCTGATATTTCAGAGGAAAAACAAAACCCAAGTCAATGCAAGATACGCAAAATCAACAAAAATATATTTGCAGGTGACTTGGTGTGATGGAAAGATTGTACAATCAGCGTGCTTGGGCCTGTCCTTACCCTCAAATGTGACCTTGAACAACACCCTTCTCCCCATCTCCCCCATGCATAAAATCATCTATGTGTAATTTGTTTTCCTTAAAATAAAAATTTAGAGATCAAGGTCTCCCAGCAGGATAACCTGTAGTAACTGATCAAGTCCCCCTGCCTTTCTAGCTCTCTCCTTTTCCTACCTCCGGTCCCCTCTCTACTGCTCCATACAAAGGACCTCAGAGTACCCAGTGCAGCCCCCAGACAGAAGGCAAGGTCCCAAGGTCACGCAGCTTAAAGGTCATCCAATAAACTGTCCTTGCCTCCTGAGCCTCGCTGGGGGGGAGGGGTAGAGTGACTGGAGGGAAAGGGGAAGGGGAAGGAATGGGGGGGAAGCAGGAGGCTAGGGGTGCCTTTCCTGAGCTTTAGCCCCCTCCCCTTGTAGGGAGATAAAACAGCAGCACTGATGTCAGCAGTCTGGGGTGTGCTCTGGGACTCTGATCATCTTGCCGGGAGACCTTGAATTTCTCTGGGCTTCAGCTTCTTATGGAGGAAATGAGGTGATTAGTGGACACCTTCCCCTATTTTTTTTACAGTCGAACCTTTTACAGATTAGCACTGAGGTAATCACTAAACTCTCCAGACTGGGATCAAACTTTAGATCCTCCTACTTAAGCCACCCATGTAACTGCTACTTCAGGCACAGGCCATCATGCCAGGCCTCCCCGGATATTTTTCATGCTGTTTGATTCAAAGGAGAAAGAAAATCTAGTTTACTCATACTGCACAAAGACTACTTCCTTCGCTGTTTGGAGACATACCTTAGAGTCTCTATCTCTTTCACACACACACACACACACACACACACACACACACACACACACGTTTCTTCAGCCCATTTATGAAGCCCAAGCACTTTCCATGCTTACCAACTGCCAGGGGCTATTCCAGGAACGTTACACACAGTCCACACAGTTCTTTATCTGAAATTCCCAAGACCTCGTGTACTTTGGCACTTGGAATATTTTTTCTTTGCTTAGGAAGGTAACGTTCTAGATTCCACATTATCACATTAATATTTCAGCAGCAGCAAACATGAATGTTCACAGAAAGTGGGATAAAAACTACAAGTAACTTCATATTAATTTTGAACAGGTTTTGCTTTCCATAAGCTGCCTGGCAACGTATACACATCGGCTTCACAGATTTCAACACTGCATCTGAGTGACCCTGAAGCTATATGAATGAGCCCACGAAATGCACCCCGTAGCTGTGGGACACTAAGCAGAAGCAAGCTAATAACAGGTGGCTTTGTACCTGGGCAGCCTACGCCGGGACCACTGCCAATGAGCACCCCCTTATTTCTGGAGTTGGAGTCAAAATGAGATCACACAGCTTCATTTCAAAATACGCCGACTATTTTGCCACATCATGTCATGTTTTCATCAGCTTTATTTCTAAGAGCTGTGTGGGAAGTCCAAGAGCTCTTGGAAACAAGAAGTCCTTGGAAAAGGTCTGTTTCCAAGTTCAAGGTCAATTCTGGATTGCAATGAACCCAGGGCAGAGGAATTAGGAAGAGAGACCAGCACAAACAGAGTCCCTGGACTTACGGCCAGGTAGCCCTTGGTCGGTGGAAAAAGAAGAGGAAGAATGAGTTTGCATAACCCTGCACAATAGCACCAACACTGCTGTTTGCAAACAACTCAGCTTGCAAACTAAAAAAGCATCTGGCAAAATTTGGCTTCCATTAACAAACTCGGCTTCAAGTGACAAAGGCAACCACAGCCATCTGCCCCACACAAACACCAATGCAGCCATCTTCCCTGAAATCATGAAATAAATGAAGTTTGCAAACTGTAAAACACAGAAGAAAAATTCAAAATTGGAATTTAACTCCAGAGCAGCTAGTCTGTAAAGCCACAAGGTAAATGCCAGAAGAATTTTATGAAACTAAAAAGCTGCTAGAGCTGAGAATGGTGGTCCTTGTACTTTGGAGACTGAGGCAGGAGGGTCACTCTGAGTTTGAGGCCAGCTTGGGTACATAGTGAGTTCAAGGCCAATTCTGAACTACATAAAAGAAGACTCCCAGGAGCACAGAGCTCTGGACAAATACCTCAGGACTGCTCTAGGCCTTGGTTTTCCTGTTTCTGGAAATGGGGAAGGGTTAGATCAGGACTGGAAGAACCAGGCCAATCCCTAGGGCCTGGCTTCACTTGGCAGGAGCTAGGTACCTCAAAATGTTAGAGTATAGACTATTTAGTGGCTATTTTGTCTCCCAAACATTCACATGTTGACAACTGAATCCACTTCATGTATCAGTGGTATCTGGAGACAGAGCCTTTGCAAGGTGAGGATTAGAAGTTAAGCCTGTGATGACATTCATGACTTCATAAGAAAAGAGATCTAAGCAAGACACTTCTCTATCTCTCCACGAGATGTCCTGTGCCATTCTATGACAAAGCAAGATTGCCCTCACCACCAAGCTCTTAAGACATCCCATCATCTAAAACTGAGCCAAATAAACCTCTACTTTTTTTTTTTTTTTTTTTTTTCCGGAACCAGGGATTGCACTCAGGCCCTTATGCTTGCCAGGGAAGTGCTTATTCCACTGAGCCATCCCCCCCGGCCCCTGAACCTCTACTTTTTATAAATGATCCAGTCTCTGGTATTTTGTAATAGCAACAGAAAACAGATTAAGCAGCTTATCAGGACCGACAACAGTAATAAAGGGATGGGAAGATAGTTTGGTGGCATAAGCGCCTGCCTGGCAAGCACAAGGTCCTGAGTTCAATCCCCAGTACTGAAAAAAAAAAAAAAAGTGATAAAAAGGAAACTTTCTAGATTCTACTAACAGAGGCTCTTATTTACCATATTTGCTCTCTTGGATCAAGCTTCACTTGCTTGATCTCCAGTATGTTACAGGCGGCTGGCTGGCTTGCCTGGCCACATTGGTATTAAACAGAACATATGGAAGGCCAATGATCTACACTGAACTCTAGTACTACTCCCAGAAGACTAAACTAGAATGGAGGGACCAGGGATATATCTCAGTGGTGTGAACATCTGCTTGGCAAGTGCAAGGTCCTGAGTTCAATCCCTGATACCACCAAAAAAAAAAAAAAAAAACTAGAATAGAATTACTCATGCTAAGAACCCTACAATCACCTTGAACTTCAAAGTGAGCTAGTGTTCCAGAAAACCAGAAATTCATACCAGCCAATCAGAAGGGGCCACTAAGGAAGTTCTCTCTGTTTTAACCTATAAGAAAATTCACTCAGATGCAATCTGCTTTTTGTTCTTTGACTCAACTTTCTTCAGCCTTTTTCTATCTGTAAAGACAACCTCCCCTGCTCAGCTCACTGGAATATTCATTTTGTTTTCTAGAATGAGATGCTGTCTGGTTCTAGAATCATGCACAGAAACCAGTTAGATCTTCACACTAAATGAGACATGATTTTTGTCTTTTAACAGTACCATCTGTGGCCCAGGTTGATCTATGGCTCCAGGAAATGGTATTACCTTCCTGTATAAGAGGAAAAACCCAGCAATGCCTCATAAAGACACACACTCTGGAGAAAGTGTGTGTGTGTGTGTGTGTGTGTGTGTGTGTGTGTGTGTGTGTGTGTGTGACTACAGGTCACACCTCAGAAGTCTGGTTCAAACTCCGTGGTGTATACAGATGAGGAACTGAAGGCTCAGCAAGAGGCCTCCTCAAGGCCACACAGCCCATCCATTGGTGGTCCTCTCTGTGTCGATCAAAACTCTGATTCTCCACCAGCCCACAGCATCCATTCATCTCCATACACAGCACTGCTAGTCACAAAATTCAAGCTTGTTCTGCTCCTCCCTCTACTTCCTTGTTGGAGGGGACAAAAATAAAAGTTACTGATCATGCTAGGTTTTTATGCAATGAAGTTACAGGGGCAGGAAATACACTTATTACCTGGCTTCGGTTCCTCTTAGGAAGATAGGGATCTTTTACCTTCATAAATTCAACTCAAAAAGCTGTGGCTTAAGCCCAAAACAGTAGAGATCCCTCAAAATAGTAGAGGGAAAAAGTGGGTAGAAAGTTGGGAAACATACCCCATTTCAGTTTTTAAGTTACCATTCATTGCCTGCTTTATTCTCTTCCTAAATCACTTAGAAATATTTATTTAATCCTCATAATTTTCTTGGAATCCAAGAACCAGGAAATAATAACAACAATGTGCCTATTTTGTCAATAGTTGGTTTGGTAAATTCTTCATTTAGCGAATGGGACAGTCACCCATTTCATTTCTTCTTGCCCATTAGTTTAAATTTGTGCTGTCCAATAAAATAGTGGCCACCTAAATGGCTATTTGTGATTTATATTAGCTAACATTAAAATTTTAAGTTCAGTCACACTGGACACAGTTCAAGTGTTCCACAGCCATGTGTAACCAGTGGCTACCACATTACACAGCTCTTGAACATTCTATTCTAGAACATTTCACTGTGGCAGAGACTTCTGTTGAATCACTCTGGTTTGGCTTGAGGGTTGCCTTCTCCAAAAGCTCGTCACTGACCTGACCACATTTTTCCAACCTACATCCTCTTGGGTATTCTTTGTTTTGTTTTGGAAGAACTGGGGATAGAACTCAAGACCTTGCACTTGCCAGGGAAGCACTTATTCCACTGAGCCATCTCCCCAGCCCCCCTCTTGGGTATTCTTACTCAGGGCACCTATTCCCTTCTTGGCCCTGGATATCCTCTCTTGTCTGTTCTTCTGTGTATGCATTTCCTGTCTCCTTGCTAGGGTTAGGCTCTTTTAGGGTAGCGACCTTATCCATCTTGTTTGTATCTCCCATCTCTCCACTCAGATCTGCTCAGCAACCCCCCAGTGGAGACTGGCTTCGCATATGATCTCTGACATCTGGCTCTGGAAAAACTGGTTTCATAAACTGAATTCCCTTTCAGGGAACTTGCCACATGGTGAGAAAGAAAGGAGTTGGCAAAACATAAGATGTAGAGCGTACGGTGCCACATGGAACGATCATGAGTTTTGGAACCCAACAGATTTGGCCTTGAACCTGTTTCTGCCACTTCCTCTCTGTTTATCTTGGGAAAGAAACTTCATCTCCCTGAGTCTGTTCTCATCTATAAAATGGGGGAAAATGAGTACTTTCTATAAGCTGCAAATAGAAGAAAGGTAGGAAACTTTACACATCCCTTCTGTTGTACAGGGATGCTGATAGGCAAAGACCAAGCTTGGGAAAAGGAGCTGCAGAGGAATGCACTACTTATTAAGCACCTACTGTGTACCAGTCTCTGCATACTTCATAAACATTGTTTTATTCAATTCCTGCCACATCTTACAGGGAAGGGACTGAGGCTGGGAGAAGTGAAGGTTATTCCCGATGGCACGCTGGGCGTGGTGGCACCAGCCTGTAATCTCAACATTAGGGAGACTGAGGCAGGAGGAACGCTGTGAGTTTGAGAACATCCTGGGATACAAAGTGAGACCCTGACTTTAAAAAAATGAGGTGGCAGAGCCAAGAGTTGAACTCAATCCTGCTCCAAAAAAGTTGTGCTCTTTGTTACCGACCCTGCAGGTTTCTCTTCCCTAGCATTGCTCTTCTTTTTTTCTATCTCTTTCCAGCATCAGGGATAAAATTAAACTTCCTAAGAATATGGATGTATATGGCAAAGCTCGTCCAGATTTTTTTTTTTTTCTCATTTTAGCAGACAGAGGACAGGAGATGCTCACAAGAAAAGCCAATAAGACTTCACCCCAGGGGAGAAAAACAGACTGGGGTGAAGGAACATGGGGTAGAGAACAGAGGTCTCTGGCCAGCAAAGCTACGTTTGGTGAGTGGCACTCTCTGCTTCTCTGCTCTCATGTATTTCCAAGTTTTCTGTCTGAAACTGCTCTGTTCCATTTGTATGCTGGGGGACAAGGAAGGGAAGATTGATGACAAAACAAATAAAAACCCAGCTAGCAACTGTGTCCCTGGGTCGTCCCATTTGTTCTGAGCCTCCAGACAGTGATTTCCAACCATCAAGTTCATGGAGAAGGATACAGGATGCAAGTTTCTGCTTTCAGGAATCACTAGGAGGCAGCTTGGCTTTTCGGTTGTTCATTTTCTGCTGAAAAAAATAAATGGCTGACTAACCGACTGACTGTCTTCTTAGGTGGCAAGGAGAACCATCTCTCCTTCCCAGCTCCCAGGATCATGAGTGGCTCTTTGGCTTACACTGTCTAGCTCCATGCAGGGTTGCTTTCTCCAGCTGGACTGAGCTCTCCTAGAAAGCCAGTTTTCTGACACAGGGCCTTGAACAACTATTAGGCACGTAACAAGTGATACTGAAAGTAGGAAGAAAGGAAATGAAGGGAGGCACTGTTTTCTGCATTCATATACAACAATCTTTTTTTTTTTTTTTACAGTTTCAAAGATACTCCAATTTCTTTTTAAACTTCTCAAAATTTAAGGGGCCAGGGAGATAGCTCAGTGGAGTAAGCGCTTTCCTGGCAAGCACAGTGGCCTGAGTTCAATCCCCAGTTCGGCAAAAAAAAAAAAAAAAAAATCTAAACTTCTCAAAATTTAAAATTGTCCATTCTGAGATGATCATGACACAGCCATATCAAACGTAAAAATCTGCATTTTTCTACTTTTCAAAATCAAAAATACACAGCCAGCCAAATGGCTCAGTGGATTAAAGTGTCTGCTAACAAGTCCAGGGGCTGGGGGTTTGATCCCCGGGGCCCACCATGCCAGCCCTACCCCTTGGGCAAGCTGAGACAGCAACTGAGACTGGGCGTGGTGGTGCACATCTGTAATCCCAGGTCTTGGGAGGCTGTAAACAGGCGGAGGATCACTACGAATCGGATCTAGTAGTGAGACCCTCAACAACCAAAAAAAAAGAAACAAAATAAAAAATATCAAATAGATTCTAAGTGTTCTACGTTAACTGAAGTGTGTATGTAAAAGTAAAATACAATTAAGCTTTCCAATGTGGAATATGAGCTTTGTGTATGCATTATGTTCTTGGGAATGTAATCTACATATTTTTTTACTAAAACTTCAAAACCTTATTACCTGCATATGAAAAATCATAAAATATTTCTAGGTACAACTGTTCAAAGAAACTGACACCAATATGCATACTTCCACAGGGAAGAGATTGCTTTGACAGTTGTATATTTTGGTAAAGCTCTTGAAACTAAGCATATCTGAAAAGTAATTAGGCTTTCAAATAGTGGAGTCTTAGGCTGTCAGATTTTTATACTTTTTTTCTTCAACAATAACAAAAAAACACGTCAATATAATACAAAATGGAAATCAAGGATATATGGCATATCATTCTGTTTCAAAGGTCTGTTTCTTCCCCCCCCCCATAGGACAAACTAGTTTAAGCCATTATCTCTCGACATTTAAACTTTTAAGTTCACTCTGCAAAGTATAATCAGATTCCCTGCTGAAGTGCAATGATTAGGCTGAAAAACTTAGAAACCATAGGAAGAAATTTCACACAATAACTAATCTCCTAAGAATTAAGAGATCAGTTAGAAAGCAATTGTGGGGCGGGCAAGATGAGGGACTAAGCCTGAGCACCTGCTGAGGCAAGCGACCCCGGGTGGATCCCCGGCACCACACGCCACACCAGCCCCCGAGACTGGGCACGGTGGCACACACCTATAATCCCAGCTTTGGAAGGCTGAGACAGAAGAGTGAGACAGGAGAATCACTATGAGCCCATGACGAAGCAAGACATTGTACCAAATTTTTAAGAAAATAACTGTGGCATAGTTTTATGGGTTTTTTTCCTCTTAACTTAGTGTAGGTGGAATAGCAAGCTTCTGACTAAAACAAGTAACACATTGCTTCTAGAAAACTGACAGCATGTAAAGCAGTTCAGAAAATGCTGACTAACCAAACAAAATGGATTATTATTATTATTATTGGATTCTCTTGCTAGTCATATTATCTTCACTTATTACAATACATTGCTCTTAAGAGTTGGGGCAAGAGCTCAGAGGCATAAGCTCCTTCCTGGGAAGCGCAAGGTCCCGAGTTCGATCTCCAGTACCAAAAAAGAAAAAAAAAAGCAGCTCTTTCCAGCCTGTCTATAAATACACAGACAGACAGAGAGACAGACACACACAGACAGAGAGAGAGACAGACACACACAGACAGAGAGACAGACACACACAGACAGAGAGACTGCATCTGCATGACACTCCATTTTACACAGAGTACGCCCACTCTTGATTAATCTGTTCTCAAGTGTCAATATCATTTACACTTATTTTCTGGAAGGGCTGTCATCAGGCAACAGCTTGACTTAGGGGAAGGGTCCAGGAAGAGTACAGGCCTCACCCCACTCTCCACCCCACAATGTGAGAAGAAAAGGACACGTTACCTCATAGTTGGGGTGTGGGTGTCAGGTTCCCCTGAAATCAGAGCTGCCTCTGGGGACAGGTGGCCCAAGCTGGCCCGGCTGCCTCTCCGGGAAGACTCTCTAAACAAGCCAGTCCCATGATCTTCATCAGAGGAGTTGTCATCAAAGGAGCCCACAATGAAGTTGGTCATCATCTGTCTCCTTATGTGTGCCTGTCTCTTGTTTTCTCTAGAGGGGGAGGAGGCTCGCTGGCCCTGGGGCCTGGCTGTGGAGGACAGGTAGCTGGCACCCGGGGCCTCTGGGCCTGGGGCACCTGTCCCATTGGTTTGATGTTCCGGGGAAGGCCACATGTCACTGGAAGTCACAGGGTTTCTTGGGGGCTTCTGGTGTGAGGACGGCACGGAGGTTCCCTGTGGGTAGGCATTTTTGAGGTCTTTGTGGGAAGCTGGCTCTGCCTCATTAGGAGTGCTTGGAAGAGAGCTGTCGTGGCCACCATTCACTTGCAATGGCTCTTCGGAACTGTCTGAGGCTCCAGAGGTCTCCTGGTCCATGCTGAAGCTCATGTCTAACCCACTGTTGGTCACTGGCTTGGATTCTGTCATTTTCCTCCAGACTTTTAACCAGGTCAGGCAGGAGAAAATCAGGCAAGACAGAAAGAGCAGAAAGACCATTCAGGAAATCTGTAGAGCAAGAGAAAAAAAAAAAGAGAGAGACATTTTATGGTTCACATAATAGTTCCCCTCCTCCTAAAAGGCATCAGAGGGGTGACAGGTAGTTGGAGTTCTACACACAGGACAGAACATAGAGATGGGGTTCTCCTCCCCTCAGTCTGTAACATGCTTTGTGGCCTTGGGGATGTTTAACAACCTTCAAGGATCTGTTTCCTGACTAATTTGTGGGGCGAGGGTGGGGGATGAGGCGGTGCTCCAAAGTTCAGGTGCTAGCAGTTTAACTCCCACTGCAGTAGTATCGAGAATGTGGGATCTCTTTAAGAGGCACTAAGGCTCTGCGGACAGGGGCAAATGTAGCTATTGTGGGAGCGGGCTTGTTAGCCTGAAGGTGGATTTTTATAAAACAATTTCAGACCCCTCTTGCTCTCTTCCAAGGGCTCTCTTGCCCTTCTGCTCTGACACGAAAATATGCACTAAGATGGCCCTTGCTCGACACAGGAACTTTGATCTTGGACTTCTCAGCCTCCTGAACCTTAAAAAATATTTTTTTAATAAATTACCACATCTCAGGTATTCTGTTTTATCACTGTGAAACAGACCTAAGACAGCGGATAGTTCAACAGTACTAAAGATACTAACACATGTTCAACACAAGTCATAAACATGCTCATAGGAGATAGCGAATACAGGACTACATTCTAGTGGTGTTATACACACACCACCAAGTAAAAACAACCCAAATGTCTATGTCTATTGTATATAAACAGTCTAATGAATATATAAACAGGATGTGATATGCCCACCTAACAGAATATTATTTGGTGATAGGACAGAATGAAGCACTGATCCAAACTATAATATGGTGAACTTGGAAAACATTATACTAAGTTAAAAATATATATATATATAGATTGTATAGTCCTGTGTACATGAAATGTTCAGAAGATGTAGTACAGGAAGATGTAGTGGTTGCTAAGGAGAATGTGGGTAATAGGAAAGCTGTGAGGGCCAAAAGGTCAAGGACTTCTGCTTGGAGCAATGAAAATGTTCTACAGCTGGCTGTGGCAGTGGGTCTGCAACTCGCTGAATACACTGAAAACTGCTGCCTTGTCTTTCTATGAATATGTAAATTGTATCTCAATAAAACTGCTAATAAAGCCTCAGCTGCATAATTAGCCCTCTGGATATCTGCGGGTTCCATGTCTGTGATTCAACTAACCATGAATCAAAAATACTTGTGGGGGGAGATTGTACCTACACTGAACATATAGCAACCTTGCTATTATTTTCTCTCAATAATAGAATATAATGGCTGGCTCACTGCTATTGCATTAGGAACTATAAGTAATCCAGAGAGGATTTAAAGTATGTGGGAAGGGGCCAGCGAGGTGGCTCAGTGACTAAGCACCTGCTTAGGCAAGTGCAGAGACAGGGGTTCAGTTCCCGGCACCATATGCTGGCCCCATCCCCAGGCAGGCTGAGCTGGCCACTGAGGCCAGGCATGGTGCTCACACCTGTAATCCCAGTGCTGAGGAGGCTGAAAACAGGAGGATCACTACAAGTCTGACCTGTGTACTGAGATCCTATACCAAACACATTAAAAAAAAAAAGTATATGGGAGGCTTTGAACAGCTTACAGACAAACGTTTGTACCATCTTATGTAAAAATTTGGCATCCATGTAGGTTCCTGGAACCAGAATGCCGAGAATACCAAAGAACCATAATATTGTACTTTATAAGTAGAAGGGGATTATTGTTTCTGCCACCCTCCTAATCCGCACCATCACTGTATCATCATCAGAGTCATCACCCTGGCCCCGGAAGCAGGAAGGGCACCCTGACGTACTGTCCAGTATACCTGCCTTCGGTGTCCTTACCACTGAGGTGAAGGCCGGCAAGGCGGGCTTGGCGTCAGGATGGGGTCTGCTCTGGGCTTTAGAACACTGCCTATGAGGGCTTAACAAGTATGTTAAGAACCATGGAATGAACTGATTCAAGTAGGCTGACTTCTCTCATCCAAGTACTGGTCAGGTCTGAATCTTCTCAACTTCTGAGATCTGATCTGGGACAGTACTGCCATACAGTGGCCCCAGATTTCTAAGTCAGGCCTCTTCTTATCACACTAACGGTACTCTATTAATGAGTAGTTAGTTATTGAAGGAGAAAACTGTTTTTCACAAAAGGGACCGGAAGATACTTCAACAATTTCTGAATTAATTTTGCAAGCTGAGGAGGTAACTCCATGGTACAGCGCTTGCCTACCCGGGTAGACCCCAGTGCTGCAAAAATAAGTAAATCAATGAACCAATTTGCTACAATTACACATTAGAAGTATAAAAAAGAAAAGGAAAAACAGGACTGCAAAGTTCAAGCAGAACAATTTGTTATCTAAACAGTATTTACTTACATAATTTCAACCCAATGTCCTCAAGGGAAGTGGCAAAATTCTCAAGAACACATTTGGCAACGAAATCACCAACTGAAATGTTGGAAAGGGTACTTTTTAAGTAATACTCAGGGTCAGAAGGCTTGTTTTTTTTTGTTTATTTGTTTTGTTTTGGTTTTGGTTTTGGTTTTTTGGCTTTTTTTTAAGGTTGTCATTTTTTCTTTTTTATAGAAAAGTAAGTCAAAGGTGGTTCAACATCAACACAATACACTATGTTAACAGAACAAAAGAAATGTCTCTTGATTGTCTACACACAGAGAGAGAAAGAGCATTTGACAAAATTCGACATCCTGAATTTCCTGATTGAGAAAATACATTCAGGAAAGCAGGTGCAATGGGCCAGGGAGATGGCTTAGTAGAATAAGGGCTTGCCTGTGAAAGAAAGAAAGAAAGAAAGAAAGAAAGAAAGAAAGAAAGAAAGAAAGAAAGAAAGAAAGAAAGAAAGAAAGAAAGAAAGAAAGAAAGAGAAAAGAAAAGCACAAAATGATAAAAAGTGCATTTCTGAAAAGCAGCTAACATCACACTCAGTAACGCAAGTCCTGCAAGCAGAACTAAAAGTAGGATACCCACCCTCACCACTGCTTTTCTGCAATATATTAGAAGTTCTAGAGAGAGCAATTAGACAAGAAGAAAATAAGTCATCCAAATTGGACAAGAGGTTAAGTCATCTCTATTTTGGGGGGGGCGGGAATCGGGGATTGAACTCAGGCCCTTGTGCTTGCCAGGGAAGCACTTATTCCACTGAGCCACCTCCCTGGTCCTAACTCATCTCTATTTGCAAAATACATAATCTTATTATACACAAAAAATCCCAAAGAATTCACACCCAAGTATTTCTAGACACAACTGATTAAGCTGTAGGATATATTGACATGCACAGATTAGTTGCATTTGCATACATAAACAATTAGCAATCTGAAAAGGAAGTAGAGAAATCTAATACTGTAACTATGTACTAAAAAATATAAAATTAAATTAAAGGAAATAAGTGGGCCCGGGAGATGGCTCAGTGGAATAAGCGCTTCCCTGGCAAGCACAAAGGGCCTGAGTTCAATCCCTGGTTCCACCAAAAAAAAAAAAAAAATTGACTACAACCCTTCTCTGACAGAACTAAACAAAAAAAGGGGATACAAATGAAAGACCATTTTGTATCTGTGTATTCAAAATAGTTAGGATGGCTATATAGCTACTTTCTCTTAATTCAATGAATAGAAAGATTTGTTCTAACTGCATCTGTGGACAGGATATCATGTCTGCATCTTGTACTATGAATGACCACTACGAAGACAACAATATGCAATGAACTAATTATTGAAACGGTCCTACTAATCAGTTTTGAAACTGTCTCATTGCTATTTGTTTCTCAATAAAATTATTTAAAAAATAAAATAAAATTTAAAACAACTATAACTTGCACTGTCTTTAAAAATAAAAATAATCACTCTAGTTTTGCCTTGGAAATTCTTTTTCATGTCCAGGGTTCATGTGGTTGAAGCGGAAGCAGGTGAACAAACTTCACAAAGACAACTGAGTCTGTTATCAGGCACTTTTTCTCTGAGAAAATTATTTGTGGTGACGTAAAAACAAGTATTCTGAGCGGCTATATTTATGTCTGTTTGTCACTGCAATGTGTGTATTCTTTGTACATATAGACCATAATAAAGAGGAAAAGTTGAATTTTTGAAAGTTATGGAGACACATTTAGAAAGCAATAAATACAAGGCTAAAAAGAAGCACAGCTGGCAACAGTGTTGGCTGTATACTCTGATGGTTCACTAAAAATCAAGTCATTAAATATCTTATGCAAAACATAGGGAAAATGCTTTTATTTTTTTTATTTATTTTTATTTTTTTTTTTGGCCTTTTTGAGACAGGGTCTCACTATGCAGTTCAGGCTGGCCTTAAGCTCACTTTGTAGCTCAGGCTGGGCTTGAACTCACAGCAATCCTCCTGCCTCAGCCTCCCGAGTGCTAGGATTACAGGCATGCGCCACCACACCCAGCTTGGGAAAATGCTTTTAAAAGTAATAAAATAAAATCTTTTTATGTACTTTTTTAAAAAAATTGACTACAGAGCTATAATAAAGCAATGAGGGCTGGAGAGATAGCTCAGTAGAATAAGCACTTGCCTGGCAAGTGCAGGGTCCTGAGTTCAATCCCTGGTACTGCAAAATAATAATTATAATAATAATAATAAAATGATGGTACCACCATAAATTAGACTAATGGAATAGATTACAGTACAGATCTAAGCCCATGTATAGACAGTGAGTTTATTTTTGCCAAGGTTATCAACACCATTCAGTCCATAAAGAATAGTCTCCAGCATGTGGTATTGGGACAAATACATTTTTACATGCAGAAGAATTAGACTGTTTCCTCCTTGGGATAGCACAAAGGACTAAGCACCTGCTTAGACAAGCACAGGGACCAGGGTTAGATCCCTGGCACCACATGCTGTGACAGCCTCATCCCCAGGCACACTGGGCTGGCCACCAAGACAAGGCACGGTGGCATACACCTATAATCCCAAGGCTGGGGAGGCTGAGAACAGGAGGATCACTATGAGTCCGAGCTGCATAGTGAGATCCTATACCAAATAATGTATATATTACTTAAAATTAAGTAATATACATATTACTCAATTTAAGATGGATCAAAGACTTAAACGTAAAACCTAAAAATCATAAAATTATGAAAAGAAAAACATCAGGATAAATCTTCTTGACCTTGGATTTAACAATGAATTCTTAGATAATTATACTAAAAGCATTATCAACACAGGAAGAAGATAAATAAATAAATTGGACTTCATCAAAGTCAAAACTCTTGTGAATCAGGAGATACCATTAAAAAACTGAAAGATAATCTATAGAACGAGACAGATATTTGCAAACCATGGCTCTGAGATAAGGATCTAATGTCCAGAATAGATAAAGAACTACTACTTAGGGCCAGACATATATCTCAGTGGATTAAAGTGCCTGCAAGCAGGCACAGGGGCCGGGGGTTCGATCCCCAGGCATGCCATGCTGGTCCCGTCCCGTCCCTGCACACTGAAACAGCAATCGAGACTGCGCGTGGTAGCACGTGCCTATAATCACAGCTCTTGGGAAGTTGTAAACAGGTGGATCACTAAGAGTCTAGTAGTGAGTCCCTCAATACCCTGTAGACCCTTCCCTAAAAATAAAAAATAAAACAAACTACAACTTGACAACAAAAAGATAATTTACTTTGAAAATGGGCAAAGAACTTTGAGAAGTAAATGTTTCTCAAACAGATACATATTTAATAAACACAAGAAAATATACTCAACATCCTTAAGCACCAATTCAACCCAAAACTGAAATGGCACATGAGCTAGGATGGATATTGCCCAAACAATGAAGGGTGGGGCCGCAGGGAAGGGAGAGAGCCAAAGTAGGGGCTTCAGAGTGTTGCCCCAGGGTGGTGCTATTGAGAAGTGGTCCTCAGGCCCTGGGCTGAGCCCTCAGAGGGGACTCTGGAACCCCGGCCTGTCTGCCCTCTTACTGTCTCCCGGTTCATGGCTTGAGTAGTTTACTCCACCAAAGTGTGCCTCCTGTTATGTGCTGGCTTGTCAGAGACCCAAGGTGATCTGGGGATGGAGCTCTGCGGCCGAGCACTTGCAGAGCATGTGCAAGGCCCTGGGTCCAATTCCTAGCACCTTAGAACAAACAAACAATAAAGCAGACAGCAATGGAGCCACTTCACCTTGGACTTTGTGAGTCAAAACAAACTTTTCTCTTCATGAGGTGATTGCATCAGGCGTTTCCTTACAGTGATAGGAATCAGACTGATATTATATAAGTAATGAAAAACTAAATAATAAGTGGTGGTGAGAAGGTATAGATATTGGCATACTTAATATCCCAGCATTCAACAGAGCTGCAGCCAGGGACTGCAAGTTCGAATCTAGCCTGAGCAACCGATTTAGCAAGACTTGGTCACAAAAACAACACCACAGAGCCAGGCGTGGTGGCGCATGCCTGTAACCCCAGCACTCGGGAGGCTGAGGCAGGAGGATTATTGTGAGTTCGAGACCAGCCTGAGCTACAAAGTCAGTTTAAGGCCAGCCTGAACTGCA
>PVKA01027453.1:0-30564 GCA_004027165.1 Ctenomys sociabilis
GGGGGTGGGGATGGGGTGGGGGGTGGGAGTGGATAACTGGAAATGTAGCTCAGTGTAAAGACCTTGAGTTTCATTTCTAGTACTGAAAAAAATTCTATTTCATGGCAAAACTATACACAATTCAAATTTTAATATCCAGCACAGCACCTGCCCTGCAAGCACAAGGTCCCAAATTCTGCGTCCGTTTCCTAGTACAAAAAACAAACAAAACAAAACCACCACCAACCACTGCCACTTTCATTTATCTGTTGGCTGTGGCTGCTTTGACACATGCTAAGCAGTTTTTCAAAGACAACATGTTCCACAAAGCCTAAATTATTATCTGGCCCTTTGAAAAAAGGAATTTGCCAACTCCTGTTTAACCCCTTTCAATCTAAACAACTATCTAAAATCCCAGTTACTTTGTTTACTTATTTCCCCCAAGTAAAATATAAATCCTAAGAGCTCAGGGGGTTTGTCCATTTTGTTGCTGTTGTAACCCCCGTGTCAAGCCCGGTGTCCTGAACATAGCAGACGCGTTCAATACTTGAAAACCGTAGACTCGGGAACAAGCAGGCTTAAGGACCACTGGGGGCTGCGTGAGCGTCTACGGGCCTATGTGGGGCGCTAGGAAGACTTGCTCGAATGCCAAGAACCACATCCTCCTCCCAACTTTTCATGACCTTGCTCACCAGACGAGTCTTCATCCACGTTCTCGTACTGCAGAAGTCGGTCTAGGAGAAAACTGAGAGAAGACGTGAGAAGAGTTTATTTCCACTCTACAATGTGCTCTGGGGTCTAGGAGTCGCATCGTTCTCGTCTCCTAAACGCGCCTCCTCACCTCTTGTCCCGGGACACCTTCAGCAATTTCCTTTGCGCCTTTCTCAGCTCCTCCTGGAAGCACTCGTGTTCCTGTAGTAAGGGCAGGACCCGGGAGGTAGGTTCAGTTCGGCCCAAGGAGCCACATCGCCCCACCCCCTTTACACACGGCAACCCGAGTTGCTCTCTCCGCCAGGCCTCACTCCACAACCTCTCCACACCAGAACTCACGTAGATGAGAAACTTGAGCTTCCGCTTCAGATTCCGGTATTTTTTTTTGTAATCCACTTCGCCATCCGCCGGGCCGTTCATGGCCAGCGCGGGAGCAGCGTCCCGGCGGCGTAAGTTCCGCTACTCCAAGCCAGCTCGGCTGGGATCTCACGCCCTTCACTTCCGGAGACTCAGCGAGGCTGCACCCGAGAGGACTACAACTCCCAGAAGGCCCCGCGCGCGGGTAGCGTACCCACGGGAGCAGCCCCCTTGGGGAATACCCGAAGAGAAACGGAACTTCCAGTGGCTATCCTGGTTATGATGTCACAAAGATGGCGGACGCTGGCGGGCGTCGTTAACGATTTTAAATGAGCGTGGAGATTTGGACTCATAGAAGGGTCTTCCGCATATTCCTAGTCTCCTGGCCAGCGTGCCCCTTTTCTTTTGCCTTTCGAAATAACGGCGGCCTTCGTGTCCGTGACAACGGTGGCTATCGGTAACGAATCAAGTTTCTAACGAAAACTGTAAAAAGGATTCGTTCTAGCCAAGGATAGGCGCTTCAAGATCCTCCAACTGCCCAAGAAAAGCAACTTTTGTCTGCCAAAGTTCTTGGCCCCAGCTATCCACAAACCGAGGGCCGACAGTGCCTCGCCTCACGGTGCCGCAGCACGGCGCGTGCGCAAACCGCTCTCAAAAGGCTGACGGAGGCCCAGAAGAAAAAAGGCGGGAGCCGTCAATCCTGGGTGGAGCAAAATGGCGCGGGAGAATGAGATGCGGGAGTTCACGCACAGTTTCTTCCGAGACCGCCCTGACCTCAGGTGCACAGGGGATTGGAGTTAGGGCTGGAAAGGGCCAGGGTGGAACGTAGAGCCTGTCTTTACACGTGTCTCTGTAGCACGCTCACGCACTCTATCGTGCGGAGGAAGTTCTTGGCTCACGCTGGTCGCAACCATCTGGAACCCGAGGAGAAGCAGGCACTGAAGCGGCTGGTGGAGGAGGAGCTGCTGAAGATGCAGGTGTGGGTGCAAACCTGGACCTCGGGAGATGGTGTATGTTGCCCACGAGGTGACATATCTCTTGCCCTCTTGGTACACACAGGTGGATGAAACTGGTGCCAGGCGAGAGAAGCTGGACCTCGCCAAGAAGGTGAGGAGGCCGCCCACCCCCTGCAGTGACCAAGAGAGAAAAAGGTCCCGCCTCAATTCAGAGTCAGGTTAGTGGCTCTTCCTGTCTGTGCATTCTGCATCCCTGGTTCATTCAAAAGGCATTTCTAAGGGCTGGGGAGATAGCATAGTAGAATAAGCACTTGCCTGGCAAGTGCAAGGGCCTGAGTTCAATTCCCGGTTACACACACACACACAATCCCCAGTTACACACACACACACATATGTTCCCCTTCAAAAGGCCTTTCTGCTGTGTGCAGCAGCCAGGGCCAGTGAGTCAGGAACTAGGAAGAGGGTAGGGTGATAGCTGTTTCCTGCTGCCCTTTCCAGAGCAAGCTTTAGAGGCAGCCTGTTTCAAATGGGGCAGGCAGGACCTAATCCCAACTCTTCCATATTGCAGGGTCCAGATCCTCAGCCTCCAGTCCAGACTGCTTTGGATGCCCAGCAGATAACAGGATGGCAGAGGCAGAAACCAGCGGAGCCAAGGAGGAGCATCCAAAGCAGGCTTCAAAGAAAGTAGTTGAGAGTAGTGATGAAGAGCAGCCAGAAAAGCAGCCTGCAAAAATGGGATTAGAAGAGAGCAGTGAGGAGGAGCAGGAGAAGGGGGAGGGTTCTGTCAGAGTAAATAAGATCTTAGAGGAAAAGGGTAGTGAGGAAGATGAGGAGGAAAAGGAATACATGGGCAGGACTTTGAAGAAATGCAGGACCAAGAATGAGCAGGCTCCAGGCAAAGCTTCTGCAAGAAAGCATCAGGCCATGGATCAAAGTGAGGATAGTGAGAAAGTGCCTGTTCAGAGAAGAGCAAAGTCTGGGGGAAATAGAGAAGCTAAAAACCAGGAGGAAAGTGAAAAGGAGAGTGAGGAGGAGTGCCTGTTCAAGAAGAAAGAGAACGAGGAGGATTGGAAACCCAGAGCTAGAAGCAAAGGAAGGGGAAAATCAGCTTTGGAAGGCAGGAGGCCGAGAGACAGGGACAGTGGGGAGGAAGAAGAGAAAGAGGCAGCAGGCAGTGGTAGTAATAGTGGGGTAGGCGAAGAGTCTCCAGGACACAGGAAGAGCAAGGTTAGGAGCCAGTGCACAAGTAGGAAAAGGCAGAATAGAAGCAGTGAGGATGAAGACAGCTGCGAGGTACAAGCAGCTGCCCAGGGTTCTGCAAAGTCAGCCAAGCTGGGCAGTGACAGTAGTGAAGAGAGTGACTTAGAAAGGGAGGTAAGTGATGCTGAGACAGGGGCAAGCCCTAAGGGAGCAAGGAGGAATCGTTCTGCCCAGAAAAGCTCTAAGAAGAGCAGAGCACGAACCTCCTCTTCCTCCTCCTCTTCCTCCTCGAATGCAAGTCCAGAGCCCAAAGACAGAAAGGTGAGAGTGCATGTGGGTTGGGAGGCCACACTACTGAGAAGAGAGACCCCAGCAGGCTCAGCCTTAAACTGCTTTGCCAGGCTAGCTCTGGTCGCCATGGAGAGGACCACCCAGCCTTGACCAGGCTGAAGCGTTACATCCGTGCCTGTGGTGCCCATCGGAACTATAAAAAGCTGCTGGGGTCCTGTCGCTCACACAAGGAGCGCCTGAGTGTCTTGCGGGCCGAGTTGGAAGCTCTTGGCATGAAGGGTGAGGCAGGGTGTGTCTTGGAGGGCTGCCAGAGGGCTCTGGCTCCAGGGGAGGATAGGGTGATGAGCTGCTTCTGCCCCAGGTAACCCTTCTTTAGAGAAGTGTCGTGCCCTGAAGGAGCAGCGGGAGGAGGCAGCAGAGGTGGCCTCTTTGGATGTTGCCAACATCATCAGCAGTTCTGGTGAGGGGTTTTCTATGCCTGGGAGTGGCTGAGCTTGGGCTTTTCAGACAGCTAATCTGTCCCTGTCCTCCTAGGCCGGCCACGTAGACGGACTGCCTGGAACCCTTCAGAAGCAGCCCCCTTTGGGGAACTGTACCGCCGGACCCTAGATTCTGAGGAGGAGCAGCCTCGTCAGGCACCCCCGGACTGGTCACACATGCGAGGCATCATCAGCAGTGACGGCGAGAGTAACTGAGTGCTACCAACTCATGGGAGGGACCCCTTGTCATGTGTACAGAAAGTGCATGTGACATCCAATGCTTTGAACCTGCAAAGCAAAAATAGCTTTCTTTAAGATTACAGCTCACAGGGACAATGAACACTACTGCTCAGCTCCATGTTCTCCGTTAAGATGTTCATAAGGATTTATTTTTTGAGACTCAATAAAGGAATGTTTGTAATCACCTCATCATAAGCAGTCCTCTGCTCTTATCCCTTGTGATTTGGGCACTGAAGACTAAGGAGTAGCCTCTGCTAGTGGGACCCAGGGGTCTAGTTCCCTTTCATTTTGGGGTTCGAAGTCTGCCACTGAGCTGGCTGTGTTGTTGCATGCCTGTAACCCCAGCACTGGGGAGGCTGAGGCAGGATTGCTGGGAGTTTGAGGTCGGCCTGAATTACATAGTGAGACCAGTCTGCCCAATAGGCCCCTCTTGTTATCCTGCTTTTAGCTACCTCTGTAACTAATGTGGAAGTGAAAGGAAG
The DNA here is from genome assembly GCA_004027165.1 of Ctenomys sociabilis. NCBI lineage: Eukaryota > Metazoa > Chordata > Mammalia > Rodentia > Ctenomyidae > Ctenomys > Ctenomys sociabilis. The sequence continues at coordinate 4,696 of PVKA01027453.1, forward strand.
ATCTGACCTGGCCTGAGAATAAGCACAAACTGACTCAGGACAGCCTGTATTCCTTCCCCTTCACAGCTACTTCAGGCTGAAAAATGGGCAGACTTGACTTGCTGAATCAGGGCCCAGAGGCCTCTGCCAGAACGCTTGCTGTCGAGGCACTGGTAAGCTCTAAGTGTAGAGCTGCCAGGGGGCTGTGAAGTGAGCCTTTTGAGAATCTTTGAAACCAAAGGAAAGGAAGGAAGGTCAAGAGGCCCGGGCCTCTTTTGAGATCTTGATCCAGTCAAGCTTGAAATCATTAAAATCACTGAAGTTGCCAGGTGTGGTGGTGCACTCCTGTGATTCCCAGCACCCAGGAGGCTGAGGCAGGAGGATTGCTGTAAATTCAAGGGTGAAGCTGAACTACATAGTAAAGCCGTCTCAAAAACAACAAAAAATCCTGACGTTAGTCACATAGGCCTGTTACATAAAAGTAGGTAACAATATCACCTGGCACGGAACAAGTCCTTTGTACACATCTCAGAAAGGGTGAGTCCTGGAGTCTGTTAGAATAACCAACAGTTTATTAAAAGCTTTCCATGAGGCTCTGCCAGCCCCACAGCTGAGGGCGCCCATCACTGCCCCCAGGTCCAGGAGCAGCCCTTTGTAAGGTGCTTCCCTTGTTCTCCCGCCCCAGCCCTGACCCTAATTAAAAAAAAAAAAAAAAAAAAAAAAAAAGACAAGACGGCACAGGACGTCAGACAGCAACGGGGGAATGGAGAGACCCAGGCATCCCGACACCAACACTGTCCTGATCCTTCTGAGGAAGGCCTCCCATTCTCCCTGTTGTGGGCCCCAGACCTGCCCTGCCACAGCCCAGGTCTGGGGGCCTTGTTGTCCCCAGTCCCCATCACAAGGGTAGTATAGTTCTCTGCATATAATATATCTAGACCCGCCCTTCCCCCCCAGGGGACTAGATGAATATTTGACACGTACAACTCCCTCCTTTCCCGAGTGGTGATGGAGGGAGACCCTGGCACCATGGTGGGGAGGCAGGGCTCCCGGTCAGACTTGGAGCACTGACACCCAAGCTGGCCCAGCGCCACTGGCCAGCCCCAAGAAGCTCATGAGATGAGAAGGTCCGAGGGGAGCTGGAGCCAACACTGTTGTGTCCCCACCACCCTTGGCTGGGACTCTAGCTTGCGCCCACTAGAGCAGACTTCACCTGCCCTGCCCCACCCCACTCCTCAGCTTGCCCACCCTGCACTTCAGGAATAGAAGTGGGAAGAACCATTGAGGATGTGGGAAGCAACACTGGTGCTGCGGCTCAGAGGCCCAGGCACTGATGCAGCAGGTGGGCCCACATTCTCACTGCCACTGCCCCCTGAGGCTGCCCGCCGGAGGGGCTGAGGGCTGTTCCTTAGCAGCAGCAGGGCTCCACCACGGGGTGTTCCACTCTGTGTTGGGGGTCCCAGCCAGTTTGGGGGTCCAGGGGGAGCCAGCAGAGATGGCTGACGCCAGGCTGGGGGGGGCATGCCTGGTGGCGGAAGGCCATGGCTCCAGTGTGCCCCTGAGCGGGGAACAGGGCGGGAGGGCCAGGCAGGGGCAGGGGGTGGGGCAGGGTAGCCCTGGGCAGCAGCCTCAGCCGGGATGCCCCCCAGGGCCATACTGGAGAAGCCCAGCCTCATGCTCTCAGCATCAAAAGCCTCAATCTCACGGGCCTGCCGCTCAAGCAAACTCCGGATTCGCTCAGAGCGCCCCGTCTGCAGTGCCAGCAGCTCCTCTTCTACCTGGGGTGCCCAGAACAAGGGTTAGAGTTCTGAGTTGGGAACCTGCCCCACTGCCCAGTCCTGGAGGCATACCCTTACCCGCTGCTCCAGCAGTGCCCGCCGCAGAGCTACTCTCTGCTCCAGCTCCCGCAGCTCCCTCTCGTGCTGGCTTTCTGTGCGGATCTTGATTTTACTCTGGTAAGCGTTGAGCAGCTCCAGCTCCTGCTGAAGCTGCTGCCGAAGGGCCTGGAACTCTGCCTCCTGGGTCTCATCAAGCCGGAGCTGGTGGGTAGGGAAAACCAGTTTCAGGGATCTCCTCCCCTACCCCCACAATCCTCCCCTGCCCCAGGTAGGCCTGGGCCGAAGGGTTGCAAGAAGCAGCGGTCTCAACATCTATCAGAAGGGAAGATGGTCATACCCTGTGGCACAGCAATTACACTTGCAGGAATCTATCCCCCAGGTATACTTGCACAAGTGCTCGGTGTTCACGGAAGCGTTGGGATAGCAAAATACTGGAAACAACCTAAATGTCCATCAATAAGGGATGGGTTAAAGAAATTATGGCACAGCCATACCATGGAAAATTCTACACTGTTAAAAAAAAAAAAAAAAAAAAAAAAAAAAAAAAAAAAAAAAAAAAAAAAAAAATAAAAAATTAAAAAAAAAAAAAAAAAGAAAAAAAAAAGAAGACAGAGATATGTGTACTGACATGGAAAAATGTCAAAGAAATATTAAGTGGAAAAAGGAAGTTAGAGAACAGTGTGGAAAGTAGGATTTCAGATATTTAAAATTTTGTATGTAATTTTCCAAAAATGTATTGAAAAAAAATCTAAAATAGTTAACTCTGAGGGGTGGACAGGGTGAGAAAACAGGGCACTGACTCTTTACCCTCTGTGTGCCTTCCGAGAGGCCCGCTCCAGTGCAGTGTGTAGTGGGGGATACAACAGCGGGGCTCTAAATCTCATGGGGCTGAGGAAATGGCCCAAGGGCCACACATCGTAATTGGCTCCCTGTGCACAAGTTAAACTAACTTAAGGAAACGCTATAGCCACTCTTTCCTTGATGATTCTTGGTAGTCAGGATGCCTTTCTCAAGACCTTAAGGAAATACTAAGAGAAATAACACCATTAAGAATATAAAGTAATAAAACCATTGCAAAGAATACTAACAATGAAATTGTAGCCCAGCTTCTCAAGTACAAAAACCCTACCTCGGCCTGCACCTCCCGCATTCCACTGCCCCTAACTAGAGGCCAATCCCCGTCCTCCCTCCGAGCCCGCAGGCCTCACCGCCTGTGAGCTGAGCATCTCTGAGATGGACTGGTCATACTGCTCAGCCAAGATCGCCAGCTTGCGGGTCTGCTCCTCCTTGAGCCGCTTGAGCAGGCTCTTGTGCTGGGCTTTTGGCGTGGTCTCCAGCAAGTGTGCCCGCAGAGCCTTGTACTGCCGGGTCTGGATCTTACACGTCTCCTGGAACTGCTTCTTGATCTGCAGCTCTTTAGACTGCGCAGTGGATGGGTCAAGGGGAAATAGGGGCACAGGAGAGGGAGAGGAGGAGGAAAAAGGAGGAACAACCGGGGAAATGGGGAGAAGAGGAGGAGAGGAGAGGAGAGGAGACAGAAGCAGAGACAGGGAGAGGGAGAGAAACAGAAAACATGTTAGACAGAGGGGGCAGGGGGAGCTGTATACAGACAGATACGGAGATGGGATCATGTTGAGAGATCAGAAAAGTCTTGATGGGCAAGAGACAACGGAGCATGAGACAGATTCTGAGAGCATGTCTAGAGCTGGGTAAGATACAAGGAGGAATGTCGGAGTTTGAGGACAAGGAACTCTTTAGAGGACTGACTGCACAAAAGAAGCTTTGACCATGCAAAGAGGAAAGCAGGATAATCGCACATAAGCAAATATAAAAATGTGCAAAGGAATGAGGAGAATGCAAGTCACACAAACACCCAAAAGAGAAGGCAGCACAACTAAGGACAGAGGAAGGCCCAGGTCCAGCACCTCAGGGAAGGAGGTAGGGAAGGAGACACTGAGCTAGGTAAGAAGGGGTGGCCCTATCCTGGGCCACTGAAGGGAAACATGGCCAGAAAGGGCCCAGAAATCCAAGAGGCCACCCTGACTACGTCCACATTCCAGCCCGGCCCTCTCATATTCAGCTCCAAGCCCACAACCAATCCAGTCCCAAGGCTCACATTCTGCCTGGACCCAGCTCACCACCCTCAACTGTGGAGGGTTTGCGCCCCATCCCCCAACCCTCTAGGCTAATGCCTGTTGCAGGAGAGATGCAGCTCTGGAACAAAAGGGGACCACGTAAGCAATGGGTTGGTAGAAAATGTAGCAGACGAGAAGACTAAAGAACCTGGACCCTAAAGGGCTTTCTGGAAGTGACCCACAGAAAGGGGCCCAGCGGGCCCACAAAGTTCCTGTGGGAGCTCCACATGGGCTGAGCCAGGGCTGGTGGTGGTCGTGGTGTGATGAAGCTATGAAGGCAGAGAAAATGAGGCTGAGGGTGAAAGGGATTGAGACGTAGATGGGGTGGAGAGGTCATGGAGCTGGGGGGCCAAGGGTCCAGACTGGGGCAAACCAGGGAGGCTAGGCGGCAGGACAAAGCAGACAGAGGCAGCCTGGGCCAAAGGTACAGTTCCGCTCAGATATTTTATTTGTGTTTGTCTTTTCTTTTCTCTTTTGGTGGGGGAAAGGGAAACAGGTTGGAAGGGAGACAGAAAAACAAAATCAAAGAGGAGAAAAAAAAACCAAACCAGTCATGACTCTTCCCACCCATTTCCATCCCTGGCCCCAGGCCTGAGTCGATGAGGGTGAGGATGAGCACACACACAGCGGGGGAGCAGCAATAACTTAGGGGGAGTGGGAGGACACAGAGTGTGACTTCTGGACTCTGCAGTGGAGGGGCTGCCTGTCTAGAAGTTGGAGGTGCTGTGCTTGGGGAAACGTGTGCCGAGGGAGGAGGGGAGTGAGGGAGGAGAGGATTGCGACTGGAGAAACTTCACTGAATGGTGGGAGATAAAGTGCTCAGATGCTCTAGATTTGGGCAGGGGACAGGCAAGAGCTGGTTACCTCCAAGGAGGCAGGGTTCGCAACTGGCGGGTCCGGGATCTCCGCCCAGCTAAAGTCCCTGAAGGTGGCTGGCGGCAGGCAGAGGGCCCAAGCCTGCGCTGACTGCGTGGCAGCAGCCGGGGAATCCGACTGGGCCGTTCACCTCGGAGCAGTCCCCAGCTGGCCAGGATGTGGATGGCCCAGGGGGGCAAGCGGGAGGCTAATCCCTGGCTGGCCCGGGCCAAGCGCCAGTTCCAGCCCTTGCACAGAGCCCAAACCCGTGCCATCAGGGCAAGTGGGTGTCGGGCAGCTCGAGGATTGCCCCGCCGGGGCCCAGGGACAGGAAGGCGACTACGGAAGCTATCCTTATTGGTCTTGGGATACAGTGCAAACAGGCCTCGGTCCCCCACAGCCCCACAGCCCTGCAGGGCCCAGAAGACCATGGGTGACAAGCGAAGCAGAACCCGCAGCCAGAGTCGAGAGATACCCTGGCGCATCCGGGGGGCCTGCTGCCGTACCCACTTGCCCCCAGCTGCCATAGCTGCCAGAGGTAGAGCTAGGCCTGGCCAAGCTAGAAGCCAGGCAGCTCCAAGGCCTAGAGGCACACCCATAAGGCCTCGGCGCCAGCTTAGACCTAGGACTGTCCCCAGAGCAGTGCCCTGGGCCAGGAGTAGGAACAGACTGGGGGGTAGGTTCAGAGCTGTACAAAGGAGGAGGTAGGAGGCTCCGAGGCCCACCAACCCCACCTCAAGGGCCAGCAGTGCTGCTTGCAGGCCTCCCCCACCCTGGGCCGCCAGCAATGGCAGCAGCAACAGAAGGAGCAGGGGCAGAAGGCTAGAGGAAGACCCCACTGCAAAGGAAAGGCCAGCCAGGAGGCCATGAGACAGGAGTCCAGCGAGCTGGCTAGGAGGACTGGGCCTCAGATGTGGTGGAGGGGGCTCTGGGGGGATGTCTGGGGAGGGACAGCCATCACCAGGATCCCTAAGGGTCCCAACTGGGGCCCCTTCCTCCTCCTCTTCCTCCTCCTCAGGGACTGGGGTCAGTGCTGGGCTCTGGACCCAGTCGAGGTCAAACTCCTCATCCAGAAGGCTCCTGTCCTTCTCCCACAGCCTCCAGGCCTCGGCTGCTTCCTGACCAACAATGCTCCTCTCCTCAGGCACCAGCGATGGGACTCTAAGCTCCTCTATCTCCTCAGGTAGCCCCCAGTCTTCCTCATTAACTGGATTCTGAGGTTTTTGTGGATTAGCACTAAGGCTTCCTGATTCTTTCCCCCAAATCTTTTGCTCCTCTGGCTCCAAGGTAGCCCCCTCCTTTCCCAGAATCCTTCTCTCTGGTACTGCTTCCTCCTTCTCCTCTCCCAGCATCCTTTGGTCCAGGACTGCCTCCTGGCCAGATGAGCAGGGCTGCTCTTCACTAGGGGAGCCTGTGGTGGGTGGTCCCAGAGCCCCAGTAATGGGGAGCCCCGGGGGGCGCTGGCCTGCACGTACTTTGAGGCTCTTGGGCTGCTGGCGAACCTGGGCTGCATGCTTCTGCCGCAACTCTTGCTCACGTCGCTTGTTGTACTCCAGCTGGTTGCCCAGTTCTGTCTGGTGCTGCAGGCGGGTGAGCTCAGCTCGTGTGCGCTGGACGGCCTGGAGCTGCCGCAGTTCCAGCTCTCGGGTGGCTTCATGTTGCCGCAGCAGCAGCGCACACTCCAAGTCCTTCTGTGTCTGTTTCTTGTTCAAGTCCTGAGGTGAAAGAGAGGCAAGGCCCAGACCCTAGTCAGAGGATCTTGTTGATATCATGGAAGGAGGAACCCAGGGAGCTGGGGTGGCGTGGAAGGGAGGGTATGAGCATCCAACTGGCCTGGAAACAGAGGCTAAAGCCATTTGGCAGGGTCTCACACAGAAAGCAAGTGGGGTGTCCACTATCACCAAGGGAGAATGGAAAGAAGAGTGAGGAAAGTAGAATGGAGAGAGGGGAATGCTGCAAGCCATGAGTGGGCACAGGAAGAAGGGCAGGGGCTAGCCCACCTCTCGCAGCAGATCCTGGTCCAGGCTGTGACGTGCTAGCAGCATCTTGCGCTTATATTGGCGACACTGTAGCTCGAAGTACTGGCGCTGTCGCCGCAGCAACCCTGCTTCTTCCTCTGCTTGGCACTGCTGGAGCTGTTCCTTCTGCCGGAGCAGCCATTCAGCCTTCTCCCGCTTGGGGGTACTGGGGTTCTCCTGGAGCTCCTGGTGAGAACAGTGGAAGCACAGGATCAGAGTAGCCTGCCCACTGGCCCCCACTGGCTTGCCCCTGCAGTAGCTCCAGCCCACCTCCTTCAGCTGTTCCTTCCGAAGCTTGTAGGTTCGCTTCTGTGCCTCCAGCAGGGCGGCCAGCTCCTTCTTCTGCTGCCCAAGGATATGCTGCTGGAACTTCCGCTCCTCTGTCTGGGCAGCTCGAGCCTCCTTCTCACCAATGGCCTGGTGTCGCCGCGTCAACTTTTCTGCCTCAGCCCCAAACCCAGCCCGCTGTGCCTCAAGCTCCCGCTGCAGACGTGCACTGTGCTCCTCACGTTCACCCCTCAGCCTCGACTCCAGAGCCAGCAGCTGCTTTTGGTGCTGTCGCCGCATCCGCTTGTAGCCACTAAGCTGCTCCCGCAGGGCCGAGTCCTGTTCATGTTCCTGGATTTGGCGGCTCACCTGGGGCAGAAGTGAGGATAAATGAGGTTCATCCCGGACCACACTGCACGTGCACTGATCACCCAACCTCATGTAGTACCTTCCTCACACTCAGCCTCTCTGAGCCTGTTTCCCCAAACAGAGAGTGACATATTATCTACTGCGCTGTGTCAGATGTGAGCGAATGAGATGAGAAAAGGTGGTGAGCTCAGGGCCTGGCACGAGATAAGAGATGAATCAGGTTAGTGCAAAAAGAATGAACTAGACAGACCCGGCCCAAATCCTAGCTCTAATCATGTGATCGCAAGAAAGTTAACTTCTCAGAGTGTCTCTTCCCTCATTTACTACACAGGGTGATACTGCATCCTCCTAGACAGCTGCTTAGACAGATCTAATACACACAGAGTAGCACTAAGATCCCCTGAACAAGTAAGTGATGATGTCCTTCCCTTTCAGTACACAGGTATGAAAGGGGACCTGGATATCTTCACGAGTCCCTTTCTCAACTGCTCCATCAGGGGCTCTCCACTTACGCCAGTGGCCCAGAGCCTGGAAGTGGGAGACCTTGGTGCACAACACAAAGCACCCAGGAGCTGAAGAGGCGCCCTAGCAGAGCTGCAGCCACAGGTAGAGACTGTGCAACATGACAGACCCACCCAGTGCCTCAGAGAGGACTGGTACTACTCAAACTTAAGTGAGAATGTGACCTACATGTTAATAAAAGGTACATTTTATGGAAAATCTAACTATGACCTGAGAAAAAGACTATCATAACTTGATTTTGGGAGGATGAAAATGCTGTTTACAGTATCTGGGCCCTGTCACAAGTACCTGGGCAAGCGGCCCATTCGAGCCACAGGGGTTTCATCTCTCAGATGGGATCAGACCTTCTTCCCAGGTAGGTGGAGATTAAATACATGCATATGTATATGCTGAGGAGCCAAGCACTGACATGAGGCAGGTCCCTGAACACCACTCCCAGCCTGTGGCACAGAATTCCGCACATCTGCAAATGCCATTGTGAGCAACATAGTAGGGCTCAAAGTGCACAGGGAGAGAAGTACCCAGCTGGCCAGGAGCCTGGGGAGGCCCCACATGTTATTTCAGCCAGGCCACAAAGATACCAGTAAGAGTCTGCCAAGGTAAAAACACCCTGAATGGTGGCGAACCAAAACAGTCAATGATCAAGAAGGCAAGAGACAGCAACAGAGTAAGAGTAGAATCTGGACTTAAGTCATATGTAACTAGGACAAAGTCATCTTTGGGCTTAGAAAAGATGCCATGGAGCACCCAGCCAGAAAGGACACAAAGCAGGTAGAGTGAGGATGGCCACACTCACCAAGGAGGCGGTCCGGATGGTGGCGAAGTGGTCCCGGTTACGGCAATAGGCCCGACGGCGGGCAGAAGATGTGGTGGAAGTGGGAGCTGGGGCTGCAGGTGGCTGGAGAGGGCCCGGGGTTATCTCTGGCTGGAAGGGATCATCATACAGGCTGTCAGAGCCCTGGATGAAGGAGGTACATGGGATACCCAAAGCTTAGAGGCCAATTCAGACTTAGAGAAGCAGCAGTCCCACTCAGGAGGAAAGCAGGGACCCAGGCAATTCCTTAGCAGGACAGCTCAGGTTGGTCACCTGTTCCACCAGGCCCATGTAGACTGCAGCATACCGGAAGTCGGTGGATGATGGAGCTGTGCGAGGTGACTGTGTGCTCCCCTTCCTGCATCATGGCCATCTCCCTGGCTTCAGGGCCTTCTTCTTCCTCTTCCTCCTCCTCCTCTTCCTCCTCCTCCTCCTCATTGTCAGAGGCATCTGCTAAGCTGTTGACCGAGCTGCTCTGGCTAGAGGCGCTGATAGACATGCTGGGCACTGAGTGGCTACTCTCTAGACTGGTCAGCGTCCCTGCCCGGTGCATGTAGGGCTCTGCCTCCTGTAAACAGGGTGTGGGCTGTTTTGCAGGGAAGGCAAAGGCATGGGGCAGGACAAGAAGATAAAAGGGTGTGAAGAATGATGGAGAAGGTCTTGGGTCAAAGCCCAGCATGGAGAATAAAGCCAATAAAGAAGGTGGAAGGGGAAGCTGTCTTACCTCTTCCTCCTCAGGAGCCTCAGCACCAGGGCCATTGGGTGCCTCCTGGAAAAGAATCTTCTTCATCTTGCGGTACTGCAGGTTGTCCAGCTCCCGCACGGCATCCTTGGTCCTCTGGATTAGGTCCATGATGACTGTGGGTGGCCGCTCCCGGAGCACAAAGCGGTGCTAGGGGAAGAGAACAGTGAGACCTGACACCAGCCCATCAACCTACGGCTCTCCATGGCTGCCCTGACCTGAGGCCCTCCACTGGGCCCATGCTGCCATGGTTTGTTGCTGATCTGTCTCAAGTCTTCCTCCTATGGTAATATTCTCCACCATTTTGGCTCTATTCCATAGTGTTCTGTTTCTTCAAGCATGACTGACATTTACAGAAAAATCTGCATACCAGTCCAGCTCTACTACCAAAATCCTATATGACACTGAATGTGTCATGAGGCCTCTTTGGGCATAAGGTAGCCAACAACTGTATAACAAGTAGGCTAGGTGTGGTGGCACTTAGGAGGCTGAGGCAGAGGTACTGACTGTCATTAGTTGAAGGCCAGCCTGAACTACACAGTAAGAACCTTGCTCAAAGAACCAACACATGCCCCAAACAAACAAAACCCAAAAAACCAAGGAGGTCAAGCATGGAGAAGGGAATGGGACCCTTCTATTCTTGTTAACTCAAACACATCTAAGAGAAGTCATACATTTACCCATGACAAGACTACATAGGTTTTTGCTTGAATTATATTAGTGTGGTAACCCTGGTTATCAAATAGCTGACCAGAAGCTCTGGTTGGCAATTAAATGTATCTTTGATTAATGAAAGATGGAAAAACAAATTAATAAGTTAATGAAAGGGCTGGCAAGATAGCTCAGCGGTCTAAAGCGCCTCTCAGGGACCGCGGTTCAATCCCCAGCACCACATGCCAGGCCAGCCCCTCCCCCCAGGGCGGGCTGAGCTGACCTCCGCCCCTCCCCCGCAGAAAAAGAAACCGTGATGTGTAGCGAGACATTGTAATAAATAAATAAATTAAAAAAAAAATAAGTTAATGAAAAAAAAAAATCCACACAGTCCATGGCATTGGAGACGGGTGGGATTTCCTAAGTGAAGCTTTCAATGGAGGAACCAGAAACCTCCATGTCATCAAGGGTTCTGCTGCTCTACGGTACTACAGTTACAGGAGCTCTCACCTTTAGAAGAACCTCTGAGGTTGGCCTGTCTTGGGGGATTTTCTGAAGACAGGAGTCAACAAAATTCCGGAAGTACTCAGACCTGCAAGGGGAGAGAGTAGGTGATAAGTAGGGAGGATACAGCTGCACAGCTTGACCCTAAAGCCTTGCCCCTGGGCCCAGGAACCCCAGTCCTCACCAGTGTCCTGACTGGAGCACGGGGGACTCGTTCTGTGCAATGTGGTATAAGGCACTCATCGCATTCATATTAAACAGTGGTGGTTTCCGTTCCGCTAGAGAAAGTCAAGGAGAAGATGAGAGGTAGGAACAGAGACCACCAGAACAGAACTCAGAGACTTGGGTTCCAATCTGTGCTCCTGGCTGTATGACCTTGGACAATTCTCATAACCCTGTTGAGTTTCAATTTCTCCCTCTGTAAAATACAACCTCCATCCATTTCCTTACCCTTAGATGCAGCAGGGATAATTAACAAAAATAACATTCACAAAATTGCAAAAGACGCAGAGGGGCCAGGGATATAGCTCAGCAGCACATTGCTACCTGGTAATAAGATCTTGAGTTCAATTCTTGGTGACAAAAATAAATAAATAAAAAATAAAAAGTAAAAAAAGAGGAGAATAAAGTTCATTTATAGGCTGTAAGTAAACCTTGCTAATGGGGCTGGGGAGATGGCTCAGTAGAATAAGCATTTCCTTGGCAAGTGCAAGGGCCTGAGTTCAATCCCTAGTTTTGCCAAAAAAAAAAAAAAAAAAAAAAACCGGGGCAAGCTGAGACTGGGCATGGTGGTGTGTGTCTGTAATCCCAGAGCTTGGGAGGCTGAAAACAGGACACTCAGAGTCCCATCTGTGTAGTGAGACCCAGTCCTAAATACATTAAAAAAAAAAAAATTGCTAAAGAATGGAAGACAAAGTATAAAGAGATGCAGCCCTCAAGAAACTTCCAGTCTAGCCGGGCATGGTGGCGCATGCCTGTAATCCCAGCACTCAGGAGGCTGAGGCAGGAGGATTGTTGTGAGTTCGAGACCAGCCTGAGCTACAAAGTGAGCTTAAGGCCAGCCTGAACTGCATAGTGAGACCCTGTCTCAAAAAGACAAAAATAAATAAATAAATAAACTTCCAGTCTAAACGGAAGCTTAAATAGGACCAAACACGTGATGGTAAGTAAAAGGTGTTATGGGGTAAGATAGGAAGGTGAACGGCTGGGGAGCTAAGCAAATTTGGTGGGACTTCAAGCTTGTACATCTGTGAGGAATTCAAAGGGCTTTTGAAAAAAGGGTTCCTAGAGGGAGTTTAAATTACATGTTGCAAGCCAGGAGCTTCTTGTTCTATATTGTTTTGCTTTTGTCTAAACAGTGATTTTTAAAAATTCATTGCCAACAATAATAACCTAAATTTCTTTCTGTTAACAAAATTAGATCTAAGCCAGGTGTAGTGGGACATGTTTGTATTCCCAGCACTTGGGAGGCTGAGGCAGGAGGATCACTGCAAGACCTTACCACCATGGGCTACATAGCAAGACCTTGTCCCAAAAAAACACAAATTGAAAAATCAAAAATTAGATCTGGTCAAATGCAGCTTATATTGCTGCTGGAGCTAAGCTCTCTTCCTAAAAGAATGGCCATTGATGGTTTGCCATGCCCTGCCCTATCTTGCTTTTTTAAAAAGATCTCTGAATATCAGTTGCCACTTATAATTAAGCTTGATCTCTCATTCATTAACATGTATTCATATCTCTACCAAAAACTAGGAGCACAATGGACCAATCAGCAGTTTTCTCCTGCTTGGCCTGGTATAAGAAAGAGTAGGGGTGACTCCAGTCTTGCAGACAATGGGGAGTTACTAATGGCTCCAGGAGGGTGGTGAAATAATTGCTGGGTTTAAACAGGTATCTGTGGAGCAAATACCTTCAGCACATAAAAAGAGACTGGAAGCAGGAAAGATTATTGCCTGAGACTGTGGATAAGAAGCATCCACAGCAACTATTTCTACACCTGGCACTGCACTGGGGTGGGGGGTGTGATAAACACTACCTCATCACACATTTGTTTTATTTATTTATTTATTTATTTATTTATTTATTTATTTATTTATTTATTTGAGACAGGGTCTCACTGCAGTTCAGGCTGGCCTTAAGCTCACTTTGTAGCTCAGGCTGGTCTCAAACTCACAACAATCCTCCTGCCTCAGCCTCCCGAGTGCTGGGATTACAGGCCTGCGCCACCACGCCCGGCTACACATTTGTTTTAGTAGTGTAGGCTGACAGAGATGAGAACCCTGACATGGTTTGAGGACTCTTAAATCCTCTAGGGCCTTGTCACTACTTGGTGTTACACACTTCAGTTCCAAACAAGAGAAGCTGGCCTCAGGTGCCCGTGCCCACTCATACCTCTAGACTGCTGAACGTGCCACTCTCAGAATGCTCTTCCCTGAACCCTTCCAACAGTTATTATTTGTCTTGTATGTCTGGGTGTGTATGCGTGTGTGTCTGTTTAAACATCTCTGCCACAAGGAGGCCTTTTTCTAGGTACAGTCCCTTGCTTTATGTTTGCATTTTTCCATTCAGCTTTTGTCACAGTGACAAAACATGCCTAAGTCCTCCTGGTCAAATCTATGTTTCATGAGAGTAGGGATGCCATTCACTGCTATGCCCCCAATGCCTAGGAGAGCACATGTCACAATGTGGACACTCAAAGTGACGACTGATACAAAATGATCAAGTCTAAGAATTGATGAAATCTGACAGCTGCTTATAATAGCGTCCCAGGGGAACATCAAAATGGAAGGGAGGCCTTGGGTTCAACCCTAGGAGAGGCCATAATAGAATGGAATCAGGAAGAGAGGAAGAGCGAGCAGAGGACCTCCTTACCCAGTTCAATGCAGGTTATCCCCAAGGACCAGACGTCCACTTTGCCATCATACTGCCCCTCATCCATTGCCAGGATCACCTCCGGAGCCATCCTGGGGAGAATGGTCAAGAAAGAGAGGCTAATCATCTGCCCAGGCCCTGTCACATCTACTCCAGACATCCGGGGAGCTTTCTCCACTCACCACCACTCTCCCTCACCAGTATGGGGTGCCCACGAAGGAGTTGGCAGGTGCCATAATAGATGCGGAGCCAAAGTCCCCTAGCTTCACCAAGCCTGGCTCTGAAAGCAGGATATTTCCAGCCTTCACATCCCTGCCAGAATAAAGTACAGGGATGAGACACATGTCTCAAGAAGCCAGGGCAAATGCCCAGACCAGGGACGTGAAGACCAATGTAAAGAGCACTTTGCCCCACCGCTCTTGGGACTGCCGTACCGATGGATCATGTTGTGGGAGTGCAGATAGGCCAAGCCCTGAAGTGCCCCATGGGTCACAGCTGCAATCTCCACCTCCTGAAGAGGCTTCTTGTGTACTAAGGGAGGAAAAACATCAAACTGTTGGGAGACCACAGGTGGAACTATAATAAGTTTCCTTTACCACTTCTATAGTTTCTCTGCTGTTGCTCAGCCTTCACACAGGCCAATAAGGCACTTACCTTCTAGAAGGTCAGAAGCTGAGCCCAGGCAATACTCCATCACCAGCTAAGGAAGGATCAAGCATTAGAGATGAGCAGATCTGAGCCACCCATGGCCCACCTCTTAAGTATAAACTCAAAACAGCCTCCTTCCTATCTTCTACTCAGGTGATGCCCCTAAGGTAATGACAGGGAGGAAGGGACCACTGGAGAAAAAAATGGGGTGGTAGGACAGATCCTGGAGGGCCTCTCCTAGAAAGAACCCAATACACTATCAATCTTATCTGAACCCCTTTAAGTTCCCAATCTATCTCTACTTCCTCCAACCCAAATGCTTTCTTCTAGCTGCTAACAGTGCAAGCTACTCTCCTCTGGGACTAACCCTGCTACTCAAATTTGTTGAAGAATTAAAGTAGCCTGGACAGAATTCTTCCTTCCCAAGATCTCACAATGGCACTTTGAACAGGGATCACTGAAGACCAGGACAAGTCAAACATGAGTAGGGTAAGTATAAAGCCATAGAAGGGGGACCAGCTCACCCAAGCTGTGTGTTCCCTCAGGTAACAGCCCCGGTACTGAATGGTATTGGGATGCCGGAGCTTCTGTAAGAATCGCACCTCTTTGATGATGTCCTGCCATTTCTAGGAGGAGGGGAGGAGAGGAGGAGTTACCCAGCCTGCCTCTTGGAGCTGAGTTCCCACCCCTCCCAATAGGGGCCTTCTGAGTCTGACTCACCTCATTTGACTGCTTCCCACTGTAGGACATCTTCTTGATGGCCACCACCTCACTATTACGGACGTCCCGGGCCTATAGAACCAGAGCAGAGGGCAGTAAAGACCCCTGCTGAGCACAGAGGAACTGAGGATTGGATGTCCCAACGGAAGAGGGTGCAAAGGCTATGTGCATACTCCCAGGGTTAAGAACAGCATCCCAACCCCTACATTCCCTCCCCCAATACCCAACTCACAAAGTACACAGCTCCGAAGCTGCCATGACCGATTTCCCGGAGATCAGAGAAGAGCTTTTCAGGATCATCCTTGAAGAAGAGCTCAGCCACATCAGGGTCCTTCAGGCTCCCGGCCCGGCCCCCAGCTGGCATGGTGGCCCCAGCGGGCCCTGAGAATGGGGCCTAGCCTACAAAAGGCAGATGGGAGCCTTATAGCAAGACAGGCTCTCAGGGAGAGGAAAGGGCCCCTCAAGTTCCTGGCTTCTCCTCCTCTCATTCATTTCTGAGGGGGAGGCACTGCTGAGGAAGGACAGGGGAGATTAGAAACATCAAAGCTCCAAAAAAATGAAGTTGCCTTGGCAACCAGATCACGGGGGGGGGCCAGGTCCCTGGAGTCCCTAAAACTGCTAGGAAGACTCTAGGAAGCTAAGCATCTTCACCAACCCCCTCAGCTTTCAACAAGTTCCCATTCCGTACAACCTTTATTTCTTTCCTCAAGGATACATGGTTCTGTCTCCTAACCCCAACTCCAGATCCCCATGTGTTCTTTCCTGCAAGTCCCATTCTCCAATGATTTCCAGGCACCTTCCTACTCCCCTTGGTGCTGAGGCCCCAACCTCTTACACTGTATAAGAGAACAGGAAAGGGCCAGGCCGGAGGTGGTGGAAATCCGGCCATTGTTGAAAGGGTACTGGCCTGGAGGGGGCTAGGAGGCTCATTCTCAAAAGGGTAGGGAGACTGTGGCAGGGTGATCCAGAAAGCAAAAGAGTTACAAATGGAAAGGCATCTGCCTTTGAGTGCCTCTCTGTTCTGGACTACCTTACTTGTCCAGCTGTGCAAGACCTTTGTGGGGTACAAACAAGGATTGCTTACCAGGGACAGTTAAGCATCCCATGTGGGCCACACCTGCCATTTGAGCCTCATCACAACCTTACCAGGCATGTACTATCATCCCGGTTCTACAGATGAGGAAACAGGCTCAGAAAGTTAAGTGACTTCCTCAGAAATGGCTCCTTTCCACTATGGTTTCAGAATAGCTCTACAAATCCAATGGGGCAAAAGAAGAATCACCATTTCCCAGATGCAGTCACTGAGGCAGAGGAAAAGGAACTCTAAGGTCAGTGATCAGGAGCTTCTCCTCCCCCTAGTCAGGCCTGCATGCTCAGTCCCCTCCTGCAGGAAGCCTCTTCCCACCACTCCAGCCCTTGTGAGGGACCACCCAGGGCACCCACCCAGATGCCCAGATGCCCAGATGAAGTTCCTGCAGTGCAGCAGAACCAGAATCTTTAAAGAGATTCCAGGACAGACTTCCAACTCAGCACTTGTCAGAATATAGGCACAAAGGAACTTCAGTGGAGCTGGACTCCCTGGGCAGAGTTCTAGCTACTTCAAAGCACCTAACAATTTTAGCATGTAATTATATTCTGCCATGCATTGTTTCCTGTTGTGTTGTTAATTTTGTCTCCTGATCCTAACTGGAAGCTGGGGGACATGAAAGTAGCCTGACTTTCCAGTGGGCCCCCAGGGTGCAGAAGGCTCAAAATAGCCTGGGAGATTGACTGATTGCCCTCAGCAGCACCTAGGCTGCTTGAAGCAGGGCCTCTTCTTTCTGTGCCAGCATCAGTGCCACGCACCCCTCAACCGCATCACACACCCACACACAAAGGCAGGTGCTCAAAACTTGCCAAGGGAATCTTCCTCTTTACCAGCACTGAGCCCAAAAGTACCAGTGCAGGACCCCAGGCACTGGAAAGGGGTGCCAGGAACTTGCAATGCACCACAGGTCCCCTTCCTCACAATAATAAAACACTTGAGCAATTACCAAGGCCTGTGCAAATCATAACCACCTTCCAGAATGAATAATGTTATCTCCATTCTGCAGATGAGGAAATATGCCCCCCAACTGTACAGCAGTGCATCCCATCTGCAATGCACAGCAACAGGACCTTAAGTTCTTTATACTTCTTGATCTCTTTAAATACATTACAGCATGGGGCTGTTGTGAGATTTTAATGAGATCTCACACTTAGGAACACTATGTAGATACTCAACATAGGATTTTGTTTTTCCTTCCTGATTTCAAGGTTGCCACAAAGCTTCAATCTTTTGGGAACTAATGCCCCCACTCTCCACTTGGCTTTAACTTAAGAGAAAGCACTAAGGCCATCACTTATCAGACTGATCACTATTAGGAACCCAGGCAAAGTCTGGGATCAGGATAAAGATGAAGGTCACAGTGGAAAGAAAAGATCCATTATGGGAGACACAGAACCAGAGCCTCCCGTCCGGAAAAGCTCCCAGAGTATATCCCTCCTGGAAAGGAATCTCACTTTGCACTCACCATTTTTAAAACTCTCCCTAACTCATTTTCCTATAGGCCTTGGTCCAAATCCAGGGTCAGGAGGAAAAAAAAGAAAAAACAAGACTATGGGCCAAGACTTGGTGGGGGGTGGGGGTTAAAAATCCAGATTCTGCCACTGTGTGACCTTGGGCAACCTTTTGGGGCCTCAGTGTTCTCAGCTGTAAAATGGGAATCAAAGAACTCCCACAGGCTGCATGGAGGATGCCACATGAGAGAATGTACCTAAAGTACTTTTTAAGGGGCAGATCCCTTGACAGTGTATGAGATTATACCATCATAGCCAAGAAGTAGAACAAGAGGGTAACTAGCTGAGGGGAAATACTGCCAAGCACGCCACTTCATACACACTACCTTGCAAGGGTAAAAATCCAACCAGACCAGGTCTGAAAAGCAGATAAGCAGACCCACCATGGCAACCACAGGCATAGGCATCAACACCCCTGAGCAGACAGGAAAAAGGGAAAATTATGGAGAAGAGGTGCCTGTGAGGGGCAGTGAAGGGGGGGGGGAATCGAAGGGTTGATCTAATTAGCTCAAACACCCTAGGGTGTGACCCCGGTGACATCAGACACCCTGTCATCTTAAGTCTCCCATCAACCAGACACAATGGAGGGAAGAGGAAGGGGAAGAAGGTGGCAACAGAAGGCAAAGCTAGCCAGAGGCTGACCAAGGCTCAGCTGGGCTTTCCCAATCTGAGAGGGTCTACCCGGGCACAGCTTCTTGAAGGGAGCAGCCTTTCTTTTCAGTGCTAGACACAGGGACCCGCGCCCCTGCACCCCGTGTCTCACCTGGTAGGGGTCACTATGGTGCCCCAGCGCCTCCGCTTCCGCCTGGAGTCCTCCAGCGGTTCTGCCAAGCAGGGAGAGGGGCAAGGAGACCTTTCCCCTTGCCACCTCTTCCTCGACTTTCGCCCTTCCTGAGGGGCGGACCCGGGAAACCTCCCCTGGAGGGGAGGGGGTGACAACCTGATCTGACCTCGCTGTCCAGCCCTTCCCCAATTCGAGGGCGGTCCCGGATTTCTGATTCTGGGGTCTGAACCCCGTATATTTGCAAGGCGACAAAATGAATTCGATATTTGAACGCCTAGGGAGTGAACCCTGGACTCTGAGGCACGAAGGGGCCTGAACCCCAGATATCTGAAATTCTATAAAACAGAGACCCAGGTTTAAAGAGGTTGGGATCCAAGTCCTGGATATCTGAAATAGGAGAGCTGGTACCTGGGTATCTGGGAAACGAGGGGCCAAGCTTTGAGATTTGGGACCTGCGGGCCTGAGCCCCAGGTCTTCGGCCACCGACAGGGGGCCCAGCCCGAGGACGTCCGGCCGCACGGCCCCTCTCACCCAGGGTCCGAGGGTGACAGCACCCACTCCCGCCCTAGCCTCCGCCCTTTTCTCTCCTCTCTCCCGGGGGTAGACGAAAGACTATAGCTAAGGCGATGCTGACGGTCCCCGCGCCCTCTCCCCCAGTCTTCTCGGTCTCAGCTTCCCTCCGCAACACAGCCCCGCTCTCGTCCCGACCTCCCTCTCCCTCTTCCTCCCAATTCCAAGATGGAGACCGGGCGGGAGCGCGCAGGCGCAATGGGTCGCCGGGCCGAAGGGGCGGGGCCCCAAAGGAAACAGCTCCGCCCCTCTTTCCTCGCAGCTGCGGCCCGCGAGACCGGCAGCCACTGAGACCCAGTGCGCGCGCGCCCCGCCACGCGGACCCTGGGTGGGAGGAGGCGGGGAGAAAGGACAAGCTTGTAGGGGGAGGAGCCCCGTGCGCCGGCGGACGACTGGCACTCGAGAGTGCTGCGGCGCACGCGCTCGCCCCGCCCTCGCTCGGTGCCGGAGCCTGTTGCTAGGGGAAGCTTTGATTAGAGTGCGGGTGGAAGCGGAGAAGCCGCGAAGTACGCCTGCGTTGAAGGGTAGATGCTGGGAGCCGCGAAGGAACGCGGCTGGGCACAGAAAAGGCGGGAAAACGGACCGCTCTGATAGTTACCACCCAGCCTTGTCCTGGGCCCAGGAGTGCGAGATATCTTTGCTTGTCAGTATTGGGAAGGCCCAGTGGTTTAAATTCCTTAAAGAAACAGACCCTGAAGTGTTTGCCTGACTTGCTCAAGGTCACAGTGCACTTAGGGAAAAAGCATTTCCTCAATTTCACATGCGCCCCCCAAAAACCTAATGCAGTTATCAATTTTATTTCATAGAAGAAGACAACTCAAAATGGTAGGTATGTGCCAGGCAACGTGGCAGCGCACCTGTAATCCCAGCATTCTGGAGATTGCAGGTTTCAGCCCAGCCCAGGCAATTTAGTGACTCCTTTCCATCCTGGGCTAAGAAGACTCAGTAGGCTGGAAGACAAAAAGGGCTGTGAATGTAGCTTGGTGTGAAGGCTCTGGATGCACTCTCCAGTGAATTCTCTCTCCCAACCCCCAAAAGCTGGGATCAAGTCCAAGTATTTTCCAGAGTCAAGTCCCAACCATGGAAAGAGCTGTAGTGACCTAAGCCCTATGCCAACCTGTACTCCAAACTATAGCAAAGTCCCCCAAACTTCTCAACCCTGTCTATATACACTAGAACTCAATCCAATAGCCCCAAAACATTTTAGGCAATACTGGGCAAACAAAAAAAGTGCCTTTTATTTTCTCCTGTGCTCCAGCACTTCACTTTTTTTCCATCTCAGAACCAAGGCCCAAGAGGTTGATTCATACCTAAAGGGGAAAAGAAAAAAAGAAAAAAGACAGGTCAGGGAGGCCCTAAGTGCAGTTCTGGGATGAAAGAAGGAAGTACCGGAAACAACTGATAGGTATTTAATCTCTCACCAAAGTGGTTGGGACCCTAGGTTCTGCTAGGGGCTACAAAGCCTTATTCCCAATCCCAGGCCAGGAGGGCTCCATCACTTCCCATCTGGGTAGGTGGCTGGGGCAGTGATGCTAGCCTCAAGCAAACTAGCAGAGTTGAACTTGAGCTTCCAGTTTCTCTGGCCAGAGCAGTCTCTTGGGCCTGCTCTGTTTCCGCTTCTCCCACACCAGCTTCCTAGGCACAGCGGCCAGCCGGCGTTGAGACTGGCTGGTTTAAGTTCTCAAATGTAACTGGGTTGTCAGGTTACTTGTCACCCTCCTGATATGGTAAAGATTTTTTGCAGAAATAATTTTTTCCTTGATGAGCTGACATGTGAACTTGTTAGACAATACCCCCTCTACTTCCTGTGACCTTTTGAAACAAATTCTTTCCAAAGATGTTATTGACAGAATCATTTTGTTTTTTCAGTACTGAGGACTGAATCTAGGGCCTCCCACTGAGCTATATTCCCAACCTTTGATTATTTTTTTATTTTTGGCAGTTCAGGGGATTGAATTTGGGACCTTGCATGTGCCAAGCAGGTGCTTTATGCTGCTGAGCTATATCCTTGGCTTAGCCTTTTGATATTTATTTATTTACTTACTGTGAAACAGTATTTCTATATATAGTCCAGGCTGGTCTCAAACTCACGGCAATCCTACTGCCTCAGCCTGAACGCTGGAATTACAGGTGCTTATCACCTCAACTGGCCTGTTTATTTTGAGACAGGGTCTTTCTTAGTTGCCCAGGCTGACTTCAAACTTGCAACCTTCCTTCCTCAGCCTTTAGAGCAGCTGAGACTATAGACTTAAAATCAATTTTGTAATGCAGTGATGACCAAATGGCACAGTGCATGTAGAGTGCCCAGGCACATAATACTGCATGCTCAGTAAATGGGCACTATTAATTAGATTCTTCTGAATTGTTCAACTTTACAAAATCTGCTTGATTCAACTAGTTATCAGAGGGGGACTGCCCATTAGCT
This sequence comes from Ctenomys sociabilis, assembly GCA_004027165.1. Taxonomy (NCBI): domain Eukaryota; kingdom Metazoa; phylum Chordata; class Mammalia; order Rodentia; family Ctenomyidae; genus Ctenomys; species Ctenomys sociabilis. The sequence continues at coordinate 26,006 of PVKA01027453.1, forward strand.
CAGTTGTTTAAGTGCCTGCTTAAGCAAAGCAGTCAGCCTCAGGATGCTGTGGTTCGATCCCCAGATCCTCATGCCTTACCAGACCTGTCCTTAAGGCATCCTGAGCCAGCCTCCCCCACAAAAAATACATATCAACTAGGTATCAGAAAAAATGTTAAAATGATGGATCCGATTTTTAAAGATCTATAATTCTAAAAAAACCTCCAGAAGTTCAGGACAAAAGCAAGACAAAAGATGATTTGTATTCAGGATCAGCATCAAACTTTAGTCCTCCTAACTCACCATGGTTACCAAAAAGCATGGAAGTGAATAATATTATGGGTGGGTCTTAAAATCAGAATGTTACTTGAAATAAATCAGTCTCAAGAGATTACATTTGGGTACAGTGGTGCTTACCTATACTGTAGCTTTGAGGAGGCTAATGCAGAGGGATCATCATGAATTTGAGGCCAGCCTGAACTATATAGCAAGACTCTGTTTCCCAAAAAAAGATGTATAAGAGTTACTTCTAGGGGGGCCCACAAGATAGCTGGGCAGTCTAAGCACCTGCCTGGCAATTGCAAGGACCTAGGTTCAATCCCTGGTACCCCATGGCATGCCAGCCCAGTGCCACACTGGCCACCAAAACCAGGCTGGTGGTGCATATCTGTCATCCCAGCACTGGGGAGGTTGAGACAGGCAGATCATTAGGAGTCTGAACTGCATAGCGAGACATTGTACCAAATAAATATTTAAATAAATAAAGAGAATTTTAAAAAGTTACTTCTAGGTAGTACTTCACTTTTTTCCTTGGTGATATTTATCAATACCTTTGATAATTTGCTAGGTTGCACATTTGTATTTTTTCTGGACTTTTCTTCATGAATGTTAACTATTTCATATACTACAAAAAACATCACATGCTTATGGTGTGAATTGTTCCCACTTCTGACAGGGACAGATATCGTTCATCCAGCAGGGTTCTTGGAGATTGGAAAGAAGCATCATTTGAGAGTAGATTCCCAGAGTCTGCTGTACCCCAGATATGCCACTCTCACTCCCATGGGACTGGGGCAAAGAACCTCACCTGAGAAGGCAGGACTCCACCCTCATCCTCAGAGCCGGGCTCTGGACCAGTGGGACTCCCGGCGGTGCAGGGGGAAGCACATAGCGGAGACACAACACAGAAGGCCACAGAAGAGGAGCAGGAAGAAGCCCAAGACCAGCAGCCTGGAGCCACACAGCGTCAGCTCCTCCTGGGGGTGGGCAGAGGGAGGGAAAGGAGAATGATGGAGGAGAGCAGGAATCTTCCCTTGCCCTCAGCCCAAGAGTATCACAGCAGCAGCTAGTGGGAAAATACCATTGTGATACAAGCTGACGTCTGCCTCCATGGTTTACAAGCTACCTTCTTGCCCAGCCATAAATCTAAACTCCCAGACTCCCCTGAGGTGTAAACGTTCACTATTACCCACATTTTAAAAGCTGGGCAAGCAGCGCCAGGTTGTGCTCTGCACAGGGTCTTTGCTGATGTGAGGGCACAAGTGTACAAGGCTCCAAGCTGGTCTGTCTATCTGTCTGTCTGTCTGTCTCATACACCACCACCCACCTGAGCCCTCTCACTTTCCAAGCCCTTGGTGACCCCTCAAAGGCTGAACACCAGTCTATCCTGGGCTGGTGCCCCTTACCTCCCTTTCCACTATTCCGCTACTACACTCCATGCCCCAATGCTTCTCCTTCATAACCCTCAGCCCGCCAGGGCGCAAGCCTGGGGTTGCAGCCCTCTCGGCTACTTAACCAGTTGTGTGGCCTCAGGCACTTCACTCCCTCTCTAAAGGTGTTCCCTCATCTGTAAAATGGGATAACAGCACCTACTTCAAAAGGCTACTTTAAGATCAAATGATATGAATCTGAAAGCACTTTGTACATTATAAACTACTATACACAATTCTGTTTTAAGTGCCATCTTCTCTGGAAGGTGCTCTCAAAAATGCTCAAGGTGGGGCGAATTGCTCCTCGCTTGGTGTTTATGTAGTACAGTATCATCCTCACATCTCCAGATCAGCAATTAGCCGATTATGCCTCTTAGTATAGCTTCTGACTTCCTTTAATTATAGATCATGTTTTATCTCATTTGAAAACAGTACTATACAGGAACAGTTGTCATTAATCAAACCTCTGTTATGTACTGGGCATCGTGCTGAGCACATTATAGTCTTTCTCACTCAATCCTTACTTGTTATAGTTAAGATAGCTCCATGTCTTCTGTGTTACAGATAAGGAAACAGGCTCAGAGAGGTTCACCTGATTGCTGGAAGCCACACAGCCTCTAAGGCACAGGTTGGAAAGCCCAGGTTTTTTCCACTAGGCACAATTTCCTCCAGGAGCCTTCAGGATGCTACAATGTTCAGCACAGCAGCCTGCAGAACTCCAGGGTTGCTCAGAGGCTCTTACCGAGGTGAGCAGCTTGGTGAGCACAAGGCCCTCGTGGCTCCAGACCGTGACACATTCCTCACCCATGTTAGGGCTCAGGGTGACATTTCCTGTTGCTTCCTCAGAGCAGGATATGGGTGGCTGGCTGGAGGGCAGGATTCCTGGACCAGCACTGAAATACAGACAGGTTCCTGGAGTCCTTCCTGTGGCCACTCTGGCTGTGATGAGGATTAGCTCCTCTGCAGAAGATCCTGTGAGAGGCACAGGAGAGACGGAATAAAAGAGGAGTGGGACAGCCCATCCCTCTCTTCACACTCGAGTTCACTTTTTTTTTTTGTATTTTTAGGGGAGGGTCTACAAAGAGTCTAGTGTCTCACTACTAGATCCGGACTCGGACTCGTAGTGATCGGGCTGTTTACAGCCTCCCAAAGAGCTGGGATTATAGGGGTGCGCCACCACACGCAGTCTCAATTGCCCAGTCTCAATTGCCGGCTCAGCGTGCCCCAGGGGCGGGCCGGCAGGGCAGGCTGGCCAGCCCCTGTGTTCACTTCTAACGCTTCTTACAATACCATTGATTCTTGATTCTACTCAAAAATCCACTCAATCTACTACATCATTTATATCACGGAGGAATGAAAATAGCCAGGTGAACCCAAATCAAGTGAAATGAGCCTTCAGTCAATATAATGGTCATATATCAATGCATGCAAAGTTGCAGTGAGCAAGGCAGATACACATTGTGGCATTTTGTATAAACTAACTTGTCCTCGGAAAAAAAAAAAAAGCCTTCCAGCAGGTATCAAAATCCATGAAAAGGGCCAGGAAAATGGCTCAGTGGAATAAGCGCTTCCCTGGCAAGCTCAAAGGCCTGAGTTCAATTCTTGGATCGGCAAAAAAAAAAAAAAAAAATATTTTCCCACACTGTAGGCTGTCTCTTCACTCTGTGATGGTTTCTGTGGGCTGGGGAGATGAATCCCCAGTTCCAAAACAAAAAAAAAAGATTACACCTTATTGTAAACTATACGGAAAGGATAACCTGTTCAGTAAATGCCTTTGAAGTAATTTCCATGCAGAAAAAAAAAAAAAAAAACCTATCTCACACTATAAAATGAAATTTTAAGATGATGGTACATGCCTATAATCCTGGCATTCAGGAGGAGAAGGCAGGATTGCCATGATTTTGAGGCTAACATGGGCTATATAGTAAGACCTTGTCTCCAAAAAAAAGAAAAAAAAGGTAAAACATAAAATCCAGATGTAGGATATCGCTCAGTGGCATAAGTACTTGCCTGGCAAGTGAAAGGTCCTGAATTTGATCCCCTGTACTGAAAAAAAAAAGTAATAAACAATGAGAGGAAATTTAAGCAATATTACAAGAAAATACAGAAGTGTGTTTTACAATTTTAAAGTGATGAGGGCCTTCCTACAAAATCTATAAGCCTGAAATCCTTCCCAAAGAACAGCAATACATCTAACCTCATAAAAGTTAAAGATTTCATACAATGAAAGTTAAAAAAAAAACAAGTAATAGAATGCCAGAAAACAAGTATATTTGATTTTTTAAAAGTTTATTAATAAAACAAAACTCTGTAAGTCAAAAAGATAAAGATGATTTAAAAGAAAACCAGAAAAGTGAAAATTGGGCAGAGCATATAAACATGATCTACAGATGACATGAGGAGTCCAGTAAAACCTTAAGAAGAAGCCTCACTAGCAATCAGAAGCAAGTAAATAGGTAATTGCTTGCTATTGGTAAAAATTAAAAAATATCTATAGTTGTTAAGGTGGACACTCAGTTTTAGATGACAATTTGGCTGTCATAACTTTAAATAACTACAGAAGAGGGACTGAGAGAATTCCCACCAAAAAAGGAAAATTTCATTTTTCATATTTCTCTATTGCCCGAGTCTACAGCAAAATTAATTTCTACCTATATAATTTTAAAATTAATTTTATTGATATACTTTTTTTTTTTTTTGGCAGAACCAGGGATTGAACTCAGGCCCTTGTGCTTGCCAGGGAAGTGCTTATTCCACTGAGCCATCTCTCCAATCTCTTATTGGTATACTTCTGACACATATAACGATCACATTCATCATATTGGAATTTGTACTTCTATAATATAGTTTTGTTTTTTTTTTTTTTTTTTG
>PVKA01027454.1:0-30530 GCA_004027165.1 Ctenomys sociabilis
AAAAAAAAAAAAAAAAAAAAAAAAAAAAAAAAAAAAAAAAAAAAAAAAAAAAAAAAAAAAAAAAAAAAAAAAAAAAAAAAAAAAAATAATAATAATAATAATAAATAAAAAATAAAAAATAAAAAAAGGAAAATAGGAAATGATCCATTCATGGTGCTTAGCACAGTGGCTGGTGAGTAACTAATTTCACAGTTGTAATTATCAAAACAAGGGTGGGGGGCTGCCAGTAAGCTTAGTTGTTTAAGTGCCTGCTTATGCAAACAGTCAGGCATGCTCTCCTGAGGTTCACAGCAGTTCAGTCTCTAGGCCCACCCTTAAGGCAGCCTGAGCCAGTCCAAAAAAAAAGTAATCATCATCACCGACACCATCATCAAATACATCTAAGCTCAGAAAATTCGAGTCTTCTCATCTCTGCTTCCAGAAACAAACCTTTAGAAAAATTCAGAGGATCAGAGTAAAACAAAACAATTAAGAGATCTTCAGAGATTCCAAAAATCATCATCTCTCTTGAATCAAATCCAGAAAAGCTACAGAACTCAAAAGCAAAGGATGTAACTGTTTCCTTCTTGGAGGGTGCTGTTTACCTAACAGCACACCTTTGGTTCTCTGAACAACAATGAATCATAAATATTATGATAACTTAGATAGCAAAGCTACATCAAGAGCACTATGCTTACTATATATAAAAAAGAAATTAAGCCCCTAAGAGATGAAATCTTGCTAAAATCTCTCCACTTTTCTCCAACTTTTCCAAAGAAAAATTGCAGATAGTCCAACAGCCACATAGAGAAAAACTCATTCCCGATTACCCATTCTAAATTCAAGTAGGCAACTGTGCAGTTACTGAAATAGTTGAGGAGGGATCATTCACCCTTTATTTTGGACCAGTATATATTTTAACTTTCTACAACTGTTACCTGAGGCAAATTATTGCTCATTCTACATTTAAGCATGTTTCATGTGCTTTAGTCATTGAGAGGTTACCTCTTTCCCCAAGTACTTCTTTTTCCTGAAGCAAAGAAATAGCACAAGAAACAGTCTGGAAGACACAATTAAATGAAACAAAATACTGTATGTGGAAGCTCACAATCCTAAATGGACAGCAGTAATGCACAAATGTAATTAGCTAAAATCTGGCAAGGTATGTAAAAAGCATAAATGCCAGTGGTTGGTATATAGTAATAAATATTTGTTAGATTACATAATACACTTTCTTTTGTGTGAGCAATGGAATCAATGCATCTGTACACCTACACAAAGCTGCCCAGACTTTGTGATGGGAAAGCCATATCAAGGACTTGACCCCTACCTGAGAACAGAGTCAACTGTTCCACATGCTGTGTGATGAAGAGTTATGAATAAACAGATCACCTGTGCTCTCTGTTCCCCTTATCTACTAAAGAAACTTGTACTAAAAGACTGCAAATTTGTCTTATAGTTTGATTTGATGAAGAATTTTGGCAACAGAGGACTTAATGGCTTAAGATGATAATATCTATACTGTACTTTCATAAAGTATTTACAAGGTACTTTCACAGTCCTGACCTCCTTTTATTCCGACAAGCAGCTTTTTAAATTGAGTACAGCAGTTATAGGTTTCTTTGTTTTACTGAAAAAAATACAGGAGCCCAAAGAGGTTATATAAATTGTCTAAGACCACACAAGTCACCTACTGCAGAGTGAGAATCAGAGTTCAGAGGGTTAGGTGTGCGCTTGCTTGCTTTCTCTTCTTCCTCTTCCTTTCTTCTCCTTTTTTTTTTTTTTTGTTTTGTTTTGTTTTAATTTTACCCCGCCTCTCTGGGTCAATTGAGAAAGCTGAAATTATCTTTCAAAAATGAGTACAACATGAACTTGTCTAGCATTTACAAGATCCTGGATTTAACTCCCAAAATTGCGCGCGCACACGCACGCGCGCACACACACACACACTCAAATCACTATTACTCAAGTCATTAGAGAAAAGCAAAGTTAAATCCACAATGAGAAAATCAAAAGCACTTCACACTCTCAAGGAAGGTTCAAACAAAACAAAAATACACATAAAACCCCAGGAAATAGCATGAGTTGGTGAGAATTTAGAGAAATTGGAATTCCCCTAGCCCAAACTATCTTTCTGAAACAAGGTCTTGCTATGCAGTTCAAGGTGGCTTTGAGCTCACTTTGTAGCCCAGGCTGGTCTTGAACTTGCAATGATATTTCTGCCTCAGCCTTCCAAGCTCTAGGATTACAGGCATGTACCATCACCCCTCATGAAATTGAAACTCTTGTATAAAGTTAGTGAGAATGTAAAATGTTACAGTTATTGTGAAATTGGTATGACAAATTTTCAAAAATCTAAACACAGACATCATATGAGTACTTTAGTTTTGGGCATGCACCCATAAGAACCCAAAGCAGATACCTTTCAGGGAAGTATTGTATACACCTATGCTCACTGCAGCATTACTCATAATAGCCAAAAGGTGGCTTACATTACAACAAGAATACACCCTGAAGACATTAACTAAGTGAAATAAACCAGTCACATAGGGACTCCACTTACGTAAGATTCATAAGAGTATTAAATCCATACACACAGAAAAGAGAATAGTGGTTGCCAAGAACTGAGGGGAAAGGAATTGGGACTATTATTTAATGAGTACAGAGCTTCAGCTAGGGATGATGAAAAAAGTTCTGGAGAAGAATATACCAATGTAAATGTACTTAATGGTACAGAACCATACAGTTTAAAAATGTATAAAATGGTAAATTCAGTGGCATATTTTCAACAGAATAAAAAATAATGAACTTTTTTTTTTTTTTTTTTAGTTTTGTGACATTGAGTATTGAACTCAGGGGTTTGTGTACACTAGGAAAGTAATCTACCACCAAGCCATATCTCTAGCCTGAACATATTTTAAAGGATAGGACTAATTAGAGGAAACCTTCCCTTTCTGGCTCTTCTCCCTCTTAAACCATTTGGTTCAGGCTTTATGCAGCTTCTGATTAGCAAGACAAGGAAGAATATTATCTATCAGTGAACCAAGGACTTCCCTGTGACTCTGGCACATTTGGAGCAAAAAGTAATCTGAGCAGGTTTGTACGTACACCTGGACATTGTAATCTGATTCTTAAGGCTGAAGACCATCAGCTCTGTTTGCACAGAAACTCAGACTGAAAAGGAGAAACAACAAAGGACTCTTTCAGTTGTTAGCCAATGGGTCTGATCCTTCAGTAAAGAAAACTGACTCTTCTTAGTCCAGTAAAGCTAAAAATTTCCTTATATCAAAATCTAAGGCTGGGGAGATAGCTCAGTAGAATAAGCGCTTGCCTGGCAAGTGCAAGGTTCTGAGTTTAATCCGTGGTACCATAACAAAAAAAAAAAAAAAAGGAAAAATCTAAGTCAGTTCTAAAGCACCAATACTAACATTTAAATTCTATGTCCACAAAACTTTAATTGTACTATAGGAGGGATCCTGTTCACATTTTGTAATTCTGACAGGCAGAACTGCCTGTTCCTCTCTCAGAGCTAGAAAAGCTACAGGTTGAGTGGAAAGAACATCTTTTTGGCATTCATAATCAAGGATCTAATATCCATGTGTTAGATACTATTATTCTCTATTCTGTTTTTCTTTTTTTTTTTGGACACAGGGTCTCACTATGCAGCCCACATTCATAGTGATCCTCCTGCTTCCTGCCTCCCTAGGGCTGGGATTACAGGTGGGTATGCCACCACGCCCAGACTCCATCCCTGGCTCAGCACACCCGAAGGCGGGGCCGGCGCGGCATGTGGAACCAGGAATTGAACCCTGGCCACTGCGCTTACCTAAGCAAGCGCTTAGTCCGCTGAGCTATACCGCTAGCCCTTATTATTATCTATTCTGTTCATCACTATCTCCAAAAGGTAGAGCTGTATTCCCATCCAGTCAGGGGTAGTCAATCTCTCAGATGATTATGTTCCTTTGGCCTTCATTGATGAGATTCAACTCTGATAGTCTTTATATTGTACTTTTTATGTTGTTCCTTGAATGCTGTCTTAGTGAACTCTTCTCTTGTTGCTAGGACAAATACCCAAAATGAAGGAAGGAAAGGTTTATTTAGCTCACAGTTACTGGAGGTTTCAGTCCATACTCAGCTGGCTCCAAGGCACCTTGGCACAGGGCAAAGAGCAATCTTTCATGGAGGCAGCAAAGAGCAAGAGCACAAGGGAGGGGTAGCAGCAGCTCCAGCAGCTAACTTCTCTTCCCTCCTTACATTGTAATGTAAATTACCTGCCCCAGGGCTGGTGCCGCATCCATACCCATAATAATCAATCACAAACTCCAGAAGCTGCCCCAAGACTGCATGAGGCTTTGGGGGGACAACAGTACACAAACTATAGCATCAAGTCAAAGATAAATCATGTAGCTGGGTAAGACAATGATCCTAAGAAACATCAGGAGATTTTTGAAACTAGCAGTTAAGTGGTAGGATTCTCATCCTGATTAACTATATATGCTGATACCTGTGAACCAAGCAACTGCACTGAATTTAACAAAGTGTAATCGAAGGGTCACACTCCAAATGCCTTTCATTCTGGTCTCCTAAATATGTACTTCTTGTCATGACATACCAACTAGTACTACACTGCCCTTTTTTAAAGGGTAGTAAATGAAAAATAAGACAAAAAGAATCATAAGACAGTCATGCTACAATGCTACTATGCTGTATATGGATGGATTTCTAAATATCTATGTAAGTGTTCATTCCTATTTTCAATTTTTTTTTTCTTCTTCATATTCTGTACGGACTTAGAGTTTAGTATCTCAATACCTGATGGAAAATACATGTTCCATGTTATGTCTATGATGTCTGACACTTAGACTAATAGTGTGGGTAAACTGAACTGCATATGTTGCAGGGTAATAATAAACTTTTCTTATGGAGGGTTAACAACCTAAGTTTGCAGATAAAAAGTTGGAGAAAAAGAAAGGCTGCAAGGTCAGCCAACATTTTGGCCCTAGCCTTTCAAGGTCAGTGAAGACTCAGGACATAGGAGAATTTGTAATGTAACATCATGTAACTCAGTGCCCCAAATTTTCTGATCAAGGAGATTATAGGGCCACTGAGGAATGTGATCGATGATGTATTGTGTGCCTAAGGAGAGTCACATGGAGAGAAAACTTTCTCTCAGGCTTCCACAGAGAACAAATTGGTCAAGTAATGGCCGTGACTCATCCACAAGGCTGACACTGACAAGGGATCTACACAATGCGGTATGAGGTTACAGGATAAACCCTGAGGGTATCTGACTGACCTTATTTGATACAAAAGTTACATTTCTTGTTATATAAAAGTTATTATTTCTTGTTTCTTGCTTTAACTCAGCCTTAACCATCCAGAAGAAAAGTATAAAAACAGAGGTATATAAAGTAAAGTCATATTAATATAATGAGCTGTGAATTGTTCAAATCAACAACTTCTGTGGATAACCCACTTCTATTGTGGACTGCTGATTTGTGTTGGATTGTTTTATTTAATACATATATATATTTAGTTATCCATGTTTTGAAAATCTATAACATATGTATCGTTGTATGTTACCCTGTTTATGTCATTTTTTCTCTTTGTTTTTGCTTCTATTTTTCACTCTTCAAGTTAAAATACAAATAAATTTTAAAAAAAGATAAATCATAGCTGGGGTGGTGGTACACACCTGTAACTCTGGCATTTGGGAGGATGAGATAGAAGGATTATTGTGAGTTCCAGACCAGTCTGGTCTATAATAAGATGAACTCAAGGCCAGCTTGCACTGCATAGGGAGACCGTCTCAAAAAGACAAAAGACAAAAAAAAAAAAAAAAAAAAAAAAAAAATAAACTGGGCAGAGTGATGCATGCCTATAATCCCAGAACATGGGAAGCTTAGGCAGGAGAATTGCCATATATTCAAAACTATCATGGGCTACATAATATGTTTAAAACAGTTCGAACATAGTAAGACTCTGTCTCAAACAAACAAAACCCTCCACAAATGAATATCAGTCTAATTAGGATACCTAATAATTACATCTTCTACTATGGCTGCTAAATACTCTTTCCCCAACTCTCAAGCCCAGAATTTACTTGAGTGTGAAGAAAGATGTTTTCTTTTTTATCATCTGTAACCCAACAGTGACACTTCCTTTTACCTCTATCTGTGTATCTGTTTCCTACATAGTGCTGCTGCCTCAAGTGTGATGTGTGAGGATTCTGTAGATGCTGGAGAACAAGATGAAACAAAAATGCTTCACACCTGGCTCCCAAATTAAAGGAACGCTGGACTGAAGCCAACATAAGCTGGCACAGCACCAGCTGAAATGGACATCAATTAAGAAGCCTGTCATGTTTCACAATACAGGATCTTTTTACACTTCTCAATCTATATTGCTCCACAAACCAGTCATGGCACCCCTGGTAGGGTTTTCCAGATGGGATCATTTCTCTTGGATTCCACATTTCCAGATTTATTACAGTACTTGTTTTTAACCCTTCACTATTATTCCATAGTAGGTTTTTATCTTCAACTGATTTGTCCTTAGTAAAAAGAGAAAATTGTACCTCCCTGAGTAGAAAAAGAAGTTTTAAGTCAGCATAAAGGCTGCTTCTTTGTTTACAAAAAGGCATCCAAATAACTGAGATTAGTGAAGGGTAAGAAATTCTTCTCTCTACACATCACTGCTACTTGGGTCAGAAGCCAGAGAGCATTTACTAGACTCTATTATCCTGGTGAAATAGACAGACTTCTAGTACTAAACAAGACCTTCTCTGCCCTTCAGATATGGGGTTAGTGATCCATGTCATGTCCAAAAAGAAAAAGAACCAGCTCATGACTACTCAGTGGCAAGAACTGTTTAAAGGGTGAAAAAAAAAAAAATCATAGTAAAAATTAGCAATTAAAAAATAACAAAGACCAGCCAAATAGTTTAGTGGATTAAAGCACCTGCAGGTGCAAGGGCAGCATTTTGATCCCAGCTCCGCCCTGCCCCAGGGGCACACTGAGATGGCAACTGAGACTGGGTGTGGTGGCACATGCCTGTAATCCCAGCACTTAGGAGGCTGTAAACAGGAGAATGCCTTCAAGTCTGATCCATCTGCAGTGAGACCCTGAAAACCCTGTAGACCCTTCCCTAAAAATACAGGAGAAAAAAAAAAAGAAATAAAGCCGGGTGTGGTGGCGCATGCCTGTAATCCCAGCACTGGGGAGGCTGAGGCAGGAGGATTGTTGTGAGTTCGAGACCAGCCTGAGCTACAAAGTGAGCTTAAGGCCAACCTGAACTGCAGAGAGACCCTGTCTCAAAAAGACAAAAAAAAAAAAAAAAAAAAAAAAGTAATAGTATTACACATAGTATCTTGACTTTTGTCCAATGAGGCATAGGATATTTTCTCTCTTCCACCTAAGTGGACTGCTCTGTGTATGGAAATAATTTCACGTAACATGAAAGAGTCCCATAAATAAATATCTCATTCTCATTTAAAGTATGTTCTGAGAACTGGATTCCATCACTTCAGGGGCTGTTTGTTGTTGCCAATTTGTTTTCATGACAGAACCCTGTGTGGCAAAGCCCTCAACTAGCTCTGTTGATGTTTGTTTGGAAAAGAGTCCAGCTGGAGTTGAAAGCAGTCCTTCCAAGTAGGCAACACCTTGGAGGTTATCGCTCTAGGGTTTGGGAATGCCTGCTTATATCAAAAGCGATTTTACTCTGGCACATACTATAAGCAAGAATCTGAAAGATGGTATGTCTATTCTGCTGAAGTTTGTCAGAACTGGAGAGGCTTCAATCACTATAGAGTGGTTGCAGGAAGTGAAAAGCCCAGGTGAAAGTAAGGGCCCAGAATCCATATCATAGGTGGGATAGAAGAAAGGGAAAGGACTGAATAAAGCTTCTAACATCTGTCTGTACAATTCAGTCATGGCTCACCCTTTTCCTCTTCTTTTAATTAAAGTTTCGAAAAGGGTGGAACTCACATCTTTCTGCTAAGGTCTCAATTTCCTTGCTTTTCTCAACCAAGAGAGCCTCAAAACTCTTGCTTTCAAGCATTTAATCAGTCAAAACTCAGTCGCTGAAGTGAAAGACAAGGAACAGAGAGAAAATATTTGAAACATAATTTTATATGTATGCATATGCACATAACACACACACGTATGGGTATAAATGATCTGAATCTAGAATATACTCAGACTTCAAGACTCACTAAGAAAAAAAATAGGGAAGGACGTGAAAAAATCACTTCACCAAAGAAGATATACAGGTGACTAATAAAAATATGAAATGGGCAGCCATTGAGATAGCTCAGCAGACTAAAATACCTGCTTAGTCAAGCACAGGGACCGGGTTCAATCCCTGGTGCCACAGGCTGTGCCAGCCTTGCCCCCAGGGCAGGCTGAGCCAGCCAGAGTCTGGGCTTGGAGGTGCATGCCTGTAATTCCAGTGTTGGGCAGGCTGAAAGCAGGAGGATCACTATGAGTCCTAGCTGTGCAGTGAGACCCTGTAACAACCAAATACATTAAAAAAATAATAGTAATGCTTAACATCATTAGGTATTAAGAGATACTCAAATTAAAATTACAATGAGAAACCTATTAAAATGACTCAAACAAACTCAAGAATATCAAGTTCTGACAAGGATATAGAACTGGAAATCTCATACATTGGTAGACAGAATACAAAATGGTACATGAACTCTGGGAAAGTTCGACAGTTTAACAAAGTTAAATATTGACTTACCCAAGAATCATCCATTCCATTCCCTAGATATTTATCCAAACTAAATGAAAATTAGGTTTACCAAAAACCTAAAAACAAATATTTATAGTAGTTCTACCCATGATTATCAAAAACTGCAAAATAACTCAAATGCTCATTCACTGGTGAATGGCTAAACTGTGGTGTATCTATAGCATGAAATACTCTACAACAGCAAAAATATAAAAACCACACATAGATTAATCTCAAACATATTACACTATGTGAAAGAAACCACCTCAAAAAGTTCTATATTATGTATGATTTTGTTTAATGATCGTTATGGCTTAAAATTGTTCCCAAAAGACTCATCAAAGGCTTGAACATCAAGCAGCAATGTTTACAGACAGGGCCTACAGGGTAATTTGGCCTTGAGGTTCCTAACTCCATCAGTGGGTTAATTCATTAATGAGTTCACAGGTGAATAGACTGGGGGTAGTAGGTGAGGCTTAGGTGAAAGAAGCAGGTCACGAGTTGTACTTTTGAAGGGTACACCTTGTCTTCAGCTCCTTTTATCTCTCTCATATGTTCTCTCTGCTGCCTGTCCACCATGATTTGAGCTACTCTGCTCTACCTATGTTCCCTGACATGTTGGTGCTTTACCTCAGGCCTAGAATTAGCAAAGCCAAAGTTTCTGAAACTAAGAAGCAAATTAAACATCTCTTCTTCTAAGTTGTTGTTCTGAGGTATTTCATTATAATAACAGCTGACTAACACAGTGATATTGTAGAGAAGGCAAAATTACACAGGCAAAAAATAGGTAAGTTGCCAGGAACTAGAGGTAGGAAAAAAGGTTGATACTAAAGGTATGAGAGATTGTAGAAGGGGAGGTTGATAAAAATGTTCTATATTTTAATTGTGGTGATGATAACATGATTATGTGTTTGTTAAAACTGTGAGCCAGCTGGGCCTGGTGGCATACCATATGAGTGTGAGGCAAGAGGTATGTGCTCATTCTTAGCTACTTAGCAAGACCCTGTCTCCAATTTGAAAAAACTAAAAAGCGCTGGGGTGATCCAGTGGTACAGTAATTGTCCAGCACATGCAAAAACCAAAGTTTAGTTCCCACTACTGAAAACAAAACAAAATCTGTAAGTCAACTTATTTTTATCTTACAGAGTACCTGAGGGAAAAGTGAACTGAAGGAATAGTCTGCATTCTGTGAATGAGAGAGAATACATGGGATACACACAGCTAGTGACAGGATTGAGAGAAAGTTCAATTTTATCCTGAAATCAGAGGCAACACTAAAACAGACTCAGCTTTCTGTTGGAATAAAAGAAACTTTATGCTCAAGCTTTTCATTTTTTGAAATACAAAAATTCAATTGTACTCTTATTCTTACATTAGTGGAAGCTGGTATCTGTAACTTACAGGCAAGCATATACTTCTGTTTTCTACCTCCTAGATGAATAAAAATATATACAATGTATTGTTTTCCTTAGGTAAGACTTGCTTTTTATATTTCAATGAGAATACCAATGTAACCCTTACATAAACAAAATGACCAGGATATTAATGAAACCATCTTTGGAGGAAGTACTTAATATGCACCTTATTTTAATAAATCCTCCATTAAGAAATGGAAAATTCACTGCCTTTGCTTTGAAGGCTTTGTAGCTATCTGTCAAATTTCTATGTGTAGCTCACCAACATTCCCTTATTGGAAATACCAGTATTTCTGAATCACAGTTTTCAAAAAGACTTTAAAGTCTTAAAATTTTGAATCTCCTTTGGAAACTTCATTAATGGTTCGCTTCATATCATCCCATCCATCTTCATAAATCTTCTTTACAACATTCATTAATCTCTCACTAGGATCTGTCCTGGCATCACAGGATGGCTTTTCTTTTTCTTTGCACTCCTTCTCAACCTGAGTTAAGTATTCCCACTCAGTGTACTCTGTTTTCTTTCTACACAAGATAATAAATGTATAAGTCTTGACTTTTTTTTGAACTGTCTTCCACTGAGATGGGTGTCAAGAGATTGTTTATAATCATAGAATGATTCTTCCCATTTAGATTCTTTACCAAAAGATCACATGATCTCTCTATGAAATGCACCTGCACATTTTCAGCAGGAACTTGACGAACTCCAGTTAAGGTAATGTAGATTTTCAAAAACTTATCTGACTGATCCCATCCATAATTACTGATCTTCACTGTGTATATATCCTGTTGTGATGTGAGTAACCACAGTGGCTGGTTTTTCATTAAGAAGTTCTGGTTTCTTCTGTGATTTCTGTTGCATCTTGTTCTTTATTTCTGTTTTAATCTTGGATTTTTCAGCTGTCAGGGCATCAGGTACTCTCTTCCTAGTAACCTTTTCCAGCAATGCCTTTACCACTTCTAGATCATTCTGCAACTCCTCCAAAGCTGAAGCCATGGTCGGACGGGGTTGGACTTAAGGCCCAAGCTGCAGGTGATCACACAAGGTCAGGAACCACCTTACTCCCTATGGGGTGTGGACCTCAGTAGCACTAGACTTGGACAGCTGCTGTGCAAGTGCCTGACCTAAGTGAGACTGTGGCTTGTCCTCAAACTCTTCATTGTTACAGAGAAAACAACCTTTTTCATACAGATTAAAAACACACCGAGTCTCAGCTTCATTTTCCTCCTTCTCCTCTTTTATTTCCTGTTTCATTTGGGCAGAAATTTGTTTCTACCAACAGCAAAGTGTATACAAATTTAAATCACAGAGAAAATTTGAGGTCTAGGCTAAGTGAAGGCCTCTTGACTGCATTAATGTGCAGAGAACCTAATACAAATAAATTCTCAAACACATTTTTTTTTTTTTTTTTTTTTTGTCTTTTTGAGACAGGGTCTCACTATGCAGTTCAGGCTGGCCTTAAGCTCACTTTGTAGCTCAGGCTGGTCTCGAACTCACAACAATCCTCCTGCCTCAGCCTCCCAGGTGCTGGGATTACAGGCATGCGCCACCACGCCCGGCTTCAAACACATTTTAATAATAAGCAAACATTTGCCAACCTCCAATTACATATGTCAAGAAATTTGTCATATTTTCAGTGAGTGAAGTAAAAAACAAAGTATCTTTATAATAAAATTTCTTTTAATATTATTATCTAATAATGAAATGATAGAAATGCACACTTCCAAAGTTTGAAAGAAAAAATACACTCCTAAGGAGGTCACATGAATATGGGAGCAAGAAGGTCATATAGGTAAAGATGGGTGTTAAAGGAGTACCTAAAGCACTGTGAAAGCATTTAGTTTGAAAAAGAACATATTTTCACTTCCATCTTAGTGGCTGATCTTCACACCACTGCTTCACAGCACAGTCCTTCTAATACTTCTTGGATTCTTCAAGAATAGGGAGGGGCAAGGTAGATGGCTCAGTGGTAGATGGCTTCCCTGGCAGGCACAAGGGCTTGAGTTCAATCCCAGGTAAAGAACAGGGAGAAAATGCTTGGAAATTAGTTTCAAACTCAGCTCCCACCTTTGAAAGTATACGCATACAAGCATATGCACACATACAAATGCAGAGAAAGGGCTTTTCATTTAAATAGAGGAAGCTGCCATGTCCACCTCTATAAGCAAACGTATTAATCATGCAACGTCTGGTTTTAATCCACACACTCCTGATCCTGCATCTGAATGTATTGTTATCAGGGGAAGGAGCATTTCTGCTCAATCTTATTCATCAGCCAAAAACCTGAAAATGTGAAAACCACATTGGTGAAGTTCTTTCTTAGGGACCTAGAAAATTGTGAGCTGAGCTGCTGCTTTTTTATTGTTTTTTTTCTTTTTTTAAATGATGAACAAATGTGAGTTTCAGGGGGACTGGTGGGGAAAACAAGAAACAGCTCAAGTTACAGGTCCTTTCATATCTTGGAGTGACACTATCCTCAGGGAAATTAGCACTTTCTGTTCTGTATTTCCCAAAGGGGATCAGGCATACAACCTGATTGACATCAGCCTGTCAGATGCAAGCTTGGGCACCCAGGTGTGTCCCTTATGAGCAAATGAAATGGCAAGCCCAAACAGCAAGTTTTCCCTCATCTCCATTCTCCTGGTTCACGCTTTGCTAGCAGTAAATGCAAGGTCTGAAAAAACAAAAAGCGTCTGTATGAGTCTAAGCATGCTTCTCACACTGTCTGAGCTCAAGACCTTTCCTCCTTCTCAGTCTTTCCCCAAAAAGGTTCCCAAAGCCCATATGTATACTTGTGTACCTTCACAGCCATTAGTCACCACCCTTGTGGCCTCACTCCAAACTGTGCATGGGGCTACCCATGACACAAAAACACTGGCAAGATTAGGGGATAGCAAGAGCAGAAGAAACCACAATATGCCTGAGACTCCCAGGAGAACAATGACTAGTGCTGGTAGAGAACAGACTGACAGACAGAGCAGACAGACCCTAAGCAGGCCTTGCTCTGTTTTTGATGCAACACAAATGTTTTCCATTAGAAGTTCTCTGCTTCACAAACACTCATACATATAGCTATGAAATCCACATACTTTTGCTTTTCTGGCAGTCTAACCAGCTACCTCTCCTATTCCTCTGGAATATAGAAAAGAGAAGGGTGAACAGATTCCAATACCCTCAGCGCAAAGGTAAAGAATTAGAATTAGAAGCATGCTTACGAAATACATGAGTGTGTCTGAGCAGACAAAAGAGAAGAGAAAACAAGGATTTTGTTTTTGCCAAAGTCAGTCCTGTCTAGCTCTGGACCCTACTGGTTGGCTGCTATGCTTTCAGCCTTGGCTTCACTGTCTAGCATACTCCACAGCTGATCTTCATCAGAAGGTGTTGGTCACCACTAAAAGCAAAACAGGCAAAAAGCTCAAAACACTTACTACAAAATATGCAAAATTCTAGTACTGAGAAATCAGGGAATGCAGACTGATTATTAACTCATAGTTCAACACTCAGATGAAGCTGATTATTGTGCTTGTGTGATGAAGTACAACTAGAAACTCCTAAACTGTTAATCACCTACCTTCACAACACTAGCCACACTTTCCTTGCATCACTTCTAATCAAAATCACAGAGGTGGAGCCAGGGGTGCTGTCCTGTGCTTGAGAGCCCAGCACTAGGGAGGCAGAGCCAGCAGTATCACTATGAATTCAAGACCAACCTGGATTACACAATAAGTTCAAGACCACCTGCACTATGAAGTGAGACCCTGTCTCAAAACAACAACAAAAACAAACAAATCCAAAGTCACAGAAGTAGGGCAAGATGGGTATTTTACTAATCCTTTAAGTGAAAAGAAAAAAACAGAAACCACAAACAAATAAGAATTCAAGAAAAAAACTTAAAACAATAAATATTAAAAAGAAGGGGAAAAGTAAAAATTTAAATACCACTTAAGAAATAAAAACAAAATTCTCTATTCAGGCAGCTCTGGAGTCCCCTAATTGCACAAGAGCAAAAGACACACCCCCATTGTGTATGCTTTGTTAAGCAATTGCTCAACCTACACTCATTGTGCAATTCCAATCTTTCAAAGATTTTTGCTGGACATATGCAACCAAAACATTTTCCTTTGTGCTTTGGAAGTAAGAACAGTTTCTCATTTTTCTCTTCTTTTTGGTAAGGGTATATACATATCCCTCAAATTGCTAGATAATCAGTTATTACAAATGAGGCTTTATATTATTTCTTTTTGTTATTTGAATTTACTGGTTTTTTAATTTTATTTTATTATTAATTAATTTATTTATTTAATTTTTTTTGTGTGGAAACGGAGATTGAACTCAGGTCCCCGCACTTGCCAAAAAAGTGCTTATTCCACTGAGCCATGTCCCTGGCCCCTTACTGGTTGTTAACAAATATTTGAATATACTCTCAGGTAGCTAAAGATTCATTTTCACTGTCACTGACAAGAATGATAGCACAAAAATTATTTATAAAAACATAAAATCCTGTCTGGCCAGATAGCTCAGCAGATTAAAGGGCTTGCTTAGGTAGACTCAGGAGCCAGGGGTTCAATCCCCAGTGTGTGTCACACCAGCCCTGCCTCCAGGGTGCCTTGAGACAGCAATTAAGACTGGGTGTGGTGGCACATGCCTGTAATCCCAGCACTTGGGAGGCTGAAAACAGGAGAATCAGTCCCAATCTGTATGGTGAGATCCTGTACTAAATATATAAAATAAACAAATAAACAAATTAATTAATTAATTAAAAACATAAAAATCTTTAGACGTCTTTGCTTTAAAATGATGGTGATTAGCCAGGTATGGTGGCACAGGCCTGTAATCCCAGCACTTGGGAGGCTAAGGCAGGAGGACTTTGAGCTACAAAGTGATCTTAAGGCCAGCCTGAATTGCATAGTGAGACCCTATCTCAAAAAAGACCAAAAAAAAAAATATAATAATAATAATAATATAGTATAAAATGATGGTGATTTCAGAATATGTAGAGCAGTTTAAAATGGCAATCTTTACTACACTGGGAAAATTTGAATGGAAGCCTGGTACACCTTGCTAACAAAAACTTTCTTTTTAGGGCAATAAATTAAGCAAACAGCAAGAGCAAAACCAGGTATCCACAAGGATGAAAGAACCATGCCCAAACTCCCCAAGATGTCATACAGGAAAACAAACTAATTTGTGTCTATAAAATAAACTATATATTATAAAAAATACAAACAAGCAATTAGCTAGAAATAGTTCTAATACATAAAATAAAATGACAATGTAAAAAGAACTACACATCAATAATAAATGACTCCATATAAAAACAACCAAAACCTTAAATATAAAAGATAGAGCATATAGAAAAATCCTTTATTCTACTAATAAACAAATGGCAGTTAAAGAGATATACATTATTTTTTACTCAGTGTAGCAGAAATTTAAAATACTGATAATAGTGTACAGTATTGGGAGAATACAAGTAAATAGACATACACTATTAATGGGAATATAAATTTGTATCATCACTTCAGAGGGCAATCTGGGAGTATTTGCCAAAATAGTAAACAAATAGTAACCTGTGACAAAGAAATTTCACTTATCAGCTCTTCTATAGAGAAACAGTCCCATTACACACACACACACACACACACACACACACACACACACACACAACCATCTAGTCTTTTGTTTTGGGGGTAATTTCCCAACCATAACATAGAAAACTTAATCCTATGGTCCTGCTGAGTTAAGGAGGCAGAGAGCAGAATTAGGAGATGATTATTGTGGCTAGAATCTGTGAATAAAAGAAAGGACAAGAAGTTATACAAAGAAAGGGCACAGAATGCAGGTGTCTTCAGTAAATACATTGGTGATGGCTGGACTGTACATGTGAGCCAGTATCACTAGAAGCTTTCTAGAGTACAGATAGTATTAACAGTGGAACACAGGTATTATAGGTTCAACAGAGCTGGGGACAGATCCCTGCTTGGGAAGGAAGGAGCTGGAGGTCTGACATGACCAAAGTGAAAAGATTTTTATTATTGTTAACTCTATAAACAACTAACTGAGACTGCAGAGAGGCTGTATTTCAGTGAATAAGGGCCACACCCTAAAGTAAGACTTCATCTGAGCCTATATTAATAGACTCTAAGACCAAGTCTAAAACAAAAAGCTCTACACAAAAAAGGCTTGAAGACATCCTGAGTTTCTACTTATGTTCATTATTAACATGTAAAAAACTGAGTCTACAGAAGTTCAGTGTTCAGGCAATATTTTAACAATTAGCTAAGATTAAATAAAAAAAAATAAAAACCCTAAAGAAAACAAAGCAAAAAATACTCCAACACTGTCCATAAGAAGACAATAAGACCCTGAGTTTCTATGAGCTAAAGTACATAAGGCTGATTGTTTTTATACAAAAATTACTAGACACAAACAAAAAAGTGCCATCCCCTTTGATAAAAATGTGAGATAGCCTAGATTTTTAAATCAGCCAGCCAGCAAAGACCTTAAAGCAGCCACAAATAAATATGCCCAAAATACTCATGAAAAAGACATTTGAAGAATTAAAGGAAAATATGGCCTTTTTAAAAAAAAATTTCTGATGGTGCTGGGAGCAGGGGTCTAACATGTGCTAGGAAAGTGTGCTGCCCCTGACTTAAATCTAGCCAAAAATATAGCCCTAAAGAATGAAAAAATAGAAGTGTCAAATGAGAAATGAAAACTGTAAGAAAATAGAAACTCATAAGCTGAAAAACATAAAATAATGAAATGAAAGCATCACTAGATAAGTTTAAGAACATATTTACATGGCAGAAAAGTGTCTGGAGACATGGTTTAGAGGCAGAGTACTTTCCTAGCAAGCATGTGGTCCATGATTCAATCCCCAGTACAGCAAAAGAAAAAGAAGAGGACAGGGAGGAGCAGTGAATGTGAAGAGAGACCAATAGAAGAATTCAAAAGTCTGAGAAGAGGAGGAAGATTGAAGAAGGAGAAGGAGGAGGAGGAGGAGAAGAAAGTTGAAGAAAATGAGGAGAAGGAAGAGAAGAGGAAGGAGAAGGAGGAGGAGAAAGACTCTTGAGAAGGAGGAAGAAGAGGAAGAGCAGGGGGAGAAGAAGGAAGAGGAAAAGGAGGAGGAAGAGGAGAAGAAGAAGAGAAGGAGGAAAAGAAAAGGAAAGGATGAAGAGGAAGAGAGGAGGTAGGGAGGAGGAAGAGGAGGAGGAGGAGGAGGAGGAGGCTGAAGAAAAACAAGAGCCTTATCTAGGAATGTTAGTGTTTGCCTATAATTCAAGCATTTGGGAAGATGAGATACGACAATCACTTTAAGTCTGAGGCCAGCCTAAAATACATAGTGAGAATCTCTGTGGAGGACCACTTGAGCAGCTCTCCTTGAAAGAAGAGCTAATATCTCCATTTCGACTGAGCCTGATCCTATTTCCTCATATTGTTATGTACAGAGCTGGCTAGGATTTCTGTTTATCCTTCAATTGGCCTTAAGCAATGAATATTGGTCTAGTTAAGGTGCTGGTGATAGTCTTTGAAGGTGGCATGCGTGTTTCCCTGGTAACCTATACCTGCTGCGCTTTTATGTGAGCCAGGTCGAGACAGGAGGAAAAGCTTAAGCTTCGGCACCCCCCTCAAGATAGAGGCTATGACTTCCTGGAGCTTGAAAGACTACATACATCAAAGCTGAAGCACCAGCTCCCCCAAAACATTAGATGCTATCTCAATGGCACAATAGTATAATGCAGATTACTCTGCATATCCTCTCTGCATAATGGCAGAGATAAAAGTAGGCCACCCACCGAGCTCAGCTCAGCTCACAATAGTTACCTACTTCCCACAATTCTCAGTCAATCCTCCTCAAGCCACTCCCTCACTACATAAAAAACTAGGTGAGGTCCTGGGTCACTCTCTTTGTTCCAGAAAGCCATCTTAATGGTTGGAGTTAGAGCCCCTGACTCCCCAATGACTGAAAATATAATTTAGTGTCTTTATTTTTGCTGTGGGTTGCACTGAAAGTGGTAGGTTGGAATTAACTTGATGGGATTCCAATAATGTAACTCTGGGATTACAAAATCCCCTCCCTCCCCCCAAACCAGGGATTGAACTCAGGCCCTTGTGCTTGCCAAGGAAGCGCTTATTCCACTGAGCCATCTCCCCAGCCCCTGTAATTACAAATATTATTTCTTGGATTGAGAGGAGGACCTGGAAGTGACTCCTACAATTTCATCTCAAAAAAAAAAAAAAAAGGCCGGGTGTGGTGGCCCATGCCTGTAATCCCAGCACTTGGGAGGCTGAGGCAGGAGGATTGTTGAAAGTTTGAGACCAGCCTGAGCTACAAAGTGAGCTTAAGGCCAGCCTGAACTGCATAGTGAGATCCTGTCTCAAAAAAAACAGCAAAAAAAAAATAAAAAAAAAAAAAAAAGAGTGAGATATTAACAAAATCTAACACTTACATGGAATCTCAAAGAGAAGACAGGGTAAGGCAGAAAAATGAATAATACCTGAAAATCATACCAAATTTGGTTAAAAAAAATCAATTTATAGATCGAAGAGGCTAAGTGAACATTAAGTAAGATAAATACAGAAGAACACAGACTCTAATCAAATTTCTAAAAAGAACTGTTTAAAAGATTCAGGGTAGGGCCAGGGAAATAGCTCAGCAACACAAATGCCTGCTTGGCAAGCACAAAATTCCAAGTTTGACTTCTGGTACAAAAAAAAGATTCAAAGCAGCTAGGATATAGGTCAATAGCACCCGCCTGGCAAGCACAAGGTCCTGAGTTCAATTCCCAATACAAAAAAAAAAAAAAAAAAATCAAAGCAGTCCAAATCCTAGCACTCGGGAGGCTGAGGCAGGAGGATTATTGTGAGTTCGAGACCAGCCTGAGCTACAAAGTGAGCTTAAGGCCAGCCTGAGCTGCATAGTGAGAACCTGTCTCAAAAAAGACAAAAAAAAAAAAACAAAAACAAAAACAAAAAAACAAAGCAGTCCAAATAAGGGTCAGTGGATTCCAGGGGTTCAATTCCCAGTCCTGCCCTGCTGGCCGCACCCCCAGGGTGCACTGAGACTGGGCATGGTACTGAGCACCTGTAATCCCAGCTCTTGGGAGGCTGTAAACAGGCAGATCACTAGGAGTCTGACCCTAGTAGTGAGACCCTGAACACCCTATAGACCCTCCTCTAAAATACAAAACAAAAGGCAGTCCAAATAAACCACAAAACATTACAAAAGAAGGCCACATGAGTACAGTTGCTGTACTGCTAAATTGTACAACAAAACAGTGAAAGCCAGATATAATAAAACCACATTTCTGAAAGTAAAAAGAAAAATTATTTTCAATCCATAATTCCATAGTCAATTCATAATTCTATACTTCCCCCAACACAAAAATCCCTTACAAACATTGGACGAAAAAAGCCAAAGATGGAAAATAAAGAGACATTTTTAGATAAACAAGGGCTATAGGGATTTGTTACTGGCCAATCTAACACTTAGAAAAGAATGAAGAGCACCAATAAATAAGTGGAATAATACATGAAGTTTATATTTTTTTCCTGTTTATATTTCACTTAAAACACAGCAACACCATTCACAGAAGGTGTATAAAATGAAGACTAAAAGAGAAGACAACAGCAGAAAACAAAGGATGAAATGGATATGGAATCACAGTTGTGTAAAGTATTTGCATTTGTGCAGCATGAAGCAGGAAGCATAAGGTATGAAGTGCAAAGAGATACTATATTAAGTATACATACGTTCTGCAAAGTTGAGGATGCTAATTATTAGCCCTAGAACACCAGTTAAAAAATAATAGTTAAGAAGAAAAAAGCAGGAATAAAATATAACACTAAAAGCACCAAGGGCCGGGCGTGGTGGTGCATACCTGTAATCCCAGCACTGGGGAGGCTGAGGCAGGAGGATTGTTGTGAGTTCGAGACCAGCCTGAGTTACAAAGTGAGCTCGAGGCCAGACTGAACTGCATAGTGAGACCCTGTCTCAAAAAGCCAAAAAAAAAAAAAAAAAAAAAAAAAAGGGCACCAGGGAAAAATCTCCATGACCTTGTGGTTAAGGCAAAGATATCTAAGACAAAAAGTCAATAATCACAATCGAAAAACTCAAAAGCTTGAATTTTGTGACAGTAGTTATTTTTTCTAATCAAAACTATACAAACAGACATACCAGCTGTAAGGTGTAAGAAATATTCACAGAATATATTAGATAAGTACTTGTGTCAATACTATATAAAGAACTTCTATAGCTCTATTTAAAAAATACCAGTGTTCAAAAAAGGTCAATAAGGAGCCAGGGAGATGGCTCAGGAGAATAAGCACTTGTCTGGCAAACATAAGGGCTTGAGTTCAATCCCCAGTTCTGCCAAAAAAAAAAAAAAGATACTCTTTATTAATTAGGAAAATGCCAATTAAAAGTCAAGTGAGACAGCACTTCACAACCAAACATATGGTTAAAATTATAAAGTGCAGAAATACACATTGGCAAGGATTTGTGTATGCATCCACCCCCCCCTTTTTTTGTGGAACCAGGGATTGAACTTAGTCCCTTGCACTTGCCAAGGAAGCGCTTATTCTACTGAGCCATCTCTATAGCCCCTGGCAAGGATTTGAAACAAAAGGAACATCATATATAGATGAAGTTTTTAAATTTTTACTTAAGCCAGATATGAGGGCATATACCTCCTGAGAGGCTGAAGCAGGAGTATCACAAGTTCTAGATCAATCTAGCCAACTTAAAGAGGTAAAATAAAAAGTAGAAAAAAAAAAAAAAGAAACAAGAAAGAAACAAGAAAGAAAGAAAGAAAGAAAGAAAGAAAGAAAGAAAGAAAGAAAGAAAGAAAGAAAGAAAAAGAAAGAAAGAAAGAAAGAGAAAAGGCTGGGAGACCATCACAGTGCTTGCCTAGCATGTGTAAGGCCTGGGGTAATTACAGCATACATACAGAATTACCTTGTATTTTGACAAAGACAGTATCTGTCTGTAGTGGTATTGGAAATCAAACCTAGATGTTCAACTACTGAACTACATCCCAACCCACAACCTTTTAAAAGAAAATTTGACACAAATCTTGCTAAATTGCTCAAGATAGCCTTGAATATGTAATCCTCCTGCCTCTGCCTGCTTAGTAGCTGAGACTATGAACTGGCATATGTCACCATGTCCAGTGTAGTGGTTGATACACTGTTTTCTTTTAACGTAAATGTGATTTTTTTTTTGTTTCTTTTAATTATTATTTTGCAGTACCAGGGATTGAACTCAGGACCTTGGCTTGCCAGGCAAGTACTTATTCCACTGAGCTATCTCCCCAGTCCCTGGTTAATACACTGTGTCAACTAGAGAAGTTGAAAGCTTGGCTGGATTCAGTTCAGATACTCCTTGCTCTAGGGCATGGAGGCCTCTCCCTAGGCTGTGGAAGGCCGCCCTAGAATGACTCAGCACAAAAAAGGACATATAAGGGGACTAAAAAATGATGATCAATGCCACTTCCTTAGGGGAACTCTGGTCTTTGCAGTCAGCTTGAAAGGAAGGGAGAGAGGCTTACAAGAAGCTGCAGCTCTGTCTCCTCCTTTTGTTTCTGCTGCTATGAACTGTTGGCCTTTGCAATGTGCTGTTCTGCCTTTGAGCCAGTTGAGTATAGAATAAAACCTCCATTAATTGTGAGCTAAATAAACCATACCTTTCTTAATTCTGGGTGTTAGGTATTTTGTCCCAACAATGAGTAAAAAGTAACAGAAAGAATTTGGTACTGAGAGTGGGGTTGGTGCTGTGACTATATCTGACTATAGTTCAAGAGCCTTTGGGAATGGCTTAGAGGAAGAGATAGGGAAGGTTTGGAGATGTTGCCTACAAGCAAAGAGCTAGAAAGCCTTTGGCTGCTCTGTATGGGAGATTCTGGTCAGAGCTCAGAAGACTAAAATGCTAACAGAAATCCTATTGTAAAGATCAGACTGGGGAGGTTTCTGCTGGAATGAAGGGTTATATTGTTGTTTGATTCCAGATGATTTGTGTTATAGTTTGGCAAAAAGTTTATCTGCATTTTGCTTGTGTCCAGAGACTTTACCTGAAACTAAGATTAAGTGCAATGGATTGGTTTATCTGACAAAGAAAATTTCAAAGCAGTCAAATGTTGAAGTGGTGGCATGGCTATTGTTGGAGACTTTTAGTTAGATTTATGTTGAGAATTAAGACCAAAAAAAAAAAAAAAAACCCAGCAGGATGATTTAAAATGTTGTGAGTTTGGCTAAAAAGAAAGTGCCAGGAAGATTGTAGACTGCAAAGACAGAGCTGAGATCTCCACTGGTTAAAAGAAACAGGAGACTAAAAATGACCTTGGCATCATCCATGTGGCATTGGTTGAGGGCACATTCAGAATATAGGAGTTTTGAGGTTAAGAAGGCTTCCACCTAGATTTTAGAAGACCTTGAAGGCTGGGCAATGTGCCCCTGAGAAGGCAGTGCATAAAGCTGTGAGTATTCAGTAGAAACTCTAAAAGTTTAAAACAGCCAAAACCATGGATTGTCTGAAGAAAGGTACAAGGAGGGAACAAAGCCAGCCCTAGAGAAAAGCCATAGGAGCTACAAACAACATAAGTGCCATACAGGTGGAGCTACATGGAGCTCACAATTTGCCACAGACTGCCTCAGATGTTAAACATGGAAGGAACTACAGGACTTAATGTTTACCCTGTGGGATTTGGGACTTGCTTTGGTCTAAATGCTTTGCATCCTGCTGTGTGTGACTTTTAAAATGGTAATGTTTATCTTGTGCTTTTAAATGTTAAAAGTGTTTTAACTTTTCATTTGTACAGAGGCTCACAGCTAAGAGTTTGCCTTAGATCTTGGAGAAGACTTGGGACTTGGACTTTTCAGCAATGCTGAAACAGGACTTTGGCAACTCCTGCAGACAGACTAAGTTCCTTTTGCATAAAGAGATATGCATAAGTCTTTGGGGGAGCCAGGGACAAAATATTATGGTCCTCATATAACGTTTAACAGATTTAATAGTGATTTTTTTAATGTACTTTAGTACAGGGTCTACAGACTCTCACTATACAGATCAGACCTACAGTAATCCTCCCAAGTGCACACCCCAGGGGTGGGGTGACATAGTACACTGGGGGTCAAACCTGGTCCCTATGCCTGCCAAAGCAGGGGCTTTAATCTGCTGAATTATCTGGCCGGCCCAATAATGATTCTTTCTTTTTGGCGGAACGGGGATTGGACTCAGACCCTTGCACTTGCCAGGGAAATGCTTATTGTTCTACTAAGCCATCTCCCCAGCCCCCTAAACTATTTTTTTTTTTTTAGGGAAGGGTCTACAAGGTGTTCAGGGTCTCATTACTAGATCACTCATAGTGACCCACCTGTTCACAGCCTCCCAAGAGCTGAGACTACAGGTGTGCACTACCACGCCCATTCTCAATTGCTGTCTCAGTGTGCCTTGGGGGCTGGGCTTGCACAGCAGGCCCGGGAATTAAATCCCTGGGTCCTGTGCCTGCTTGCAGGTGCTTTAATCCACTGAGCTATTTGGACAGCCCTCCAAAGGTGATTCTTACTGATAGTTAAACCTGTGTTATAATGTTAAAGTTATAAAATGTTAATAAGCATGTCTTTATATCTGGAAACTAATATTTAAAAAATATGTCCTGTTGCTAAGTTGACAAGGATTGATACATTGCATCAATTTGAAAAGCTGAAGCTTGGTTGGATGGGTTCAGCTACTCCATGCCCTAGGGCATGGAGGCCCCTCCCTAGAGCATGGAACTCTGCCTTAGAGTGACTCGGCAAAAAAAGGTATATAAAGGGACAAAAAACTGGTGGTTGGCACCACTTCCTCAGAGGAGCTCCGGTCTTTGCAGTCAGCTTGAAAGGAAGGGAGAAAGGCTTACAAGAAGCTGCAGCTGCATCTCCTTCCTTTGTTTTGCTGTTTTCTGCTGCCATGAATTGCTCTCTTCTGCAATGTGCTACTCTGCCTTTGAGCCAGCCAAGTACGACTAACACATCTATTAACTGTGAGCAAAATAAATCTTTCCTTTCCTAAGTCTGGGTGTCAGGTATTTTGTCTCAGCAACCAATAAAAGGTAACTGAGACATCCAGCAAAGATATCTTGATAAAGACATATACTTCATGATTCATCACCAAGTTAATGGGTGATGGATCCCATCTAATGCAGAATATTATCAATAAAAGGGAATGGACTATAAAAAAGAAAGAAAAGTCACACAATGCCATAGATGAATCTTAGATACATTATGCTGAGCAAAAGAACAAAGACAAAGCCGGGCGTGGTGGTGCAGGCCTGTAATCCCAGCACTTGGGAGGCTGAGGCAGGAGGATTGTTGTGAGTTCGAGACCAGCCTGAGCTACAAAGTGAGCTTAAGGCCAGCCAGAACTGCATGGTGAGACCCTGTCTCAAAAAGACAAAAAAAAAAAAAAAAGAACAAAGACAAAAGTATACTACAATATTTCACTTGTATTGAAATTTTTTTCTTTTTCTTTTTGTGTTTTTGAGACAGGGTCTCACTATGCAGTTCAGGGTGGCCTTAAACTTTCTTTGTAGCTCAGGCTGGTCTCAAACTCACAATAATCCTCCTGCCTCAGCCTCCTGAGTGCTGGGATTATAGGTCTGCACCACTGCGCCCGGCTTGGAATTTCTAATTTTAATCTATAGTGAAAATAATTAGATCAGTGGTTGGCTGGGGCAGTGAGATAGTGACAGCCAGAAATGTTGTTATTATTATTGTTACTTTTAATAGTACTGGGGGGTTGAATCAAGGGCCCTCACATTGAGCTACATCTCAGTCCTTTGATTCATATTTTTATACAAAGTCTTGCTAAGTTGGGCAAGCAGGACCCGAATTTATGATATTCCTCCCTCAGCCTCCCAATTACTGTAGTGGAATTACTGACAAGTGTGCCACCAGTGCTGGTACTCAGGAAAATTCTGAGATGGAAACATTCTATATCTTGATCAGGATGCCTCTTTCAGAGATATAATAGATCAGTACATTAAACTGTATGAATTTTATTATAAATTCTATCAGATTGATTAGTAAAACGAAAGGTATTAAATGTAATTTTATACATTTAAATATAATGCATATTTATACACATACATGAGATAATATTA
Source organism: Ctenomys sociabilis (assembly GCA_004027165.1). Lineage (NCBI taxonomy): Eukaryota > Metazoa > Chordata > Mammalia > Rodentia > Ctenomyidae > Ctenomys > Ctenomys sociabilis. Next base: position 25,272 of record PVKA01027454.1, read on the forward strand.
GTAAAAACAACAAAATGGATAGAACAGGAAGTTCTTTTTTTTTTTTTTTTTTTTGGGTGGAACTGGGGATTGAACTTAGGCCCTTGTACTTGTCAGGGAAGTGCTTATTCCCCTGAGCCATCTTCCCAGCCAACATAACAGGAAGTTCTAAGATAAAGTTTATAGCAATAGTTTTTTCTCTAATTATAATACATCTTATTATAAATTGGAATTTTATTTTTATATGTCCCATATTTAATAACTCTGAGTTAGATTGTTTATATGTGTCTATGGTCCACTTGCTTATACAACTTACTTTGAGACTTTTATTTATTAGCTATCTCCATCATCAACCCTAAGCATCACTTTATTTTCTTTTTAATTTTTATTTTATTGAAGTACAAATATCAATGAGACAATTCTAAGATACCTTGACAAGAAGCATCACTTTATGTATAAGCAATTCTGCCTGCAAATTTGGGGTCTTAGGACATTGTCCCAACTTTCTGGCCCTTAGATATACTGCCATCACTTTTAAGATTTTTTTCTCTTTGGTCACATTTTCAAAAACAATATAGGTCATTCTGTGAGTACATTCACCATCTCTTACAGTACTCTCTCAGGATTTGGAAAAATTAAAAATTCAGTGGTTTTTTTGGGGGGTGGGGCTATAGGATCTCACTACACAGAGTGGACTCATAGTGTCATCCTCCTGTTTTCAGCCATCCAAGCACTGGGATTACAGGTGCTTGCCACCACAAACAGACTTATTTGCTGTCTCAGCACGTCCAGGGGATGGGGAGGGCCCGGCACAGCACACCGGGGACCAAACCCCAGTCCCCGTCTCTGCCTAAGCTTGCTCTTTAATAGCTGAGCTATCTGGTTGGCCCAATCCAGTCCCCCCCAACTCCCTCACCCCAAAAATACCTCCTCATATTCCAAAGGTGCTTTAGAATCCAGGACATTCCAAAATTTGAAGAACATCCAAATGCACCCTGCGTATATCACCCTGTCTGCTTTTAACCTCTTTCTTAAAAGTTCAAAAAACTAATTGTCACAATGTAGATAAAGTATGGGGATTCTCATGTAATACATAGTGCATTTCAAAGTTAAAGACAGAATAAAGATGACAACTTATACATGGAATCTTCATTTTTTACTTGGCCAAAATCTTTGCCTAATGGCTACAACTTTACCAGCCACCAACTTTCTAAAAGTAGTGTTTTTCAAGACCATCACCAGCCGGGCGTGGTGACACAGACCTGTAATCCCAGCACTCGGGAGGCTAAGGCAGGAGGATTGTTGTGAGATCGAGACCAGCCTGAGCTACAAAGTGAGCTTAAGGCCAGCCTGAACTGCATAGTGAGACCCTGACTCAAAAAGACAAAAAGAAAAAAAAGACCATTAGCATGACCTGTGAACTTGTTAAAAATGCAATTTTCAGCCTCTGCTCCATAATCAGAAATTCACAGAACTTTATAAAAGGGCATTTTAATGACTCTCTCATGTATTTTTGTTTTGAAAAATACAAAAATGTGACAATTCCTACGTAAGAACAAAATATCTAGTCAACAACCTATCTTGCCATGGGAATAATGACAAACAAGAGTTCCCCATTTGGGGAATCACATTTCTAAATTAAGCAATAACATTCAATCTGAAAGAACTAGATCAAACGTAAGTGATAATTATTCTACATATTTATAAACTATTCATAAAGAAGTAAGGTTAAAAAAGGTGAGGGCAACAAAGAGGCAAGTGGAAAGAAATGCACAATGGTGAGTATCATACACAAAGATTTTTACACTTAAGGGTTGGAAAAGATATTTAAAAGCCTAAATTTTCCTACAATATACCAGAAGACTTTTGAAGACACTATGCAATTTTTTACTAAGTTTAACTATATCCAGGCTGTTTGGACCAAATTGGCAAAACAGAGAAGGAAACAGATATAGCTCATAGTTTATTTCTAAATATTTGGCTGGCAATGATTTTCCCTTAGAAGATCTTATCTTGAGTGGTGCAATAATGGGATGTTTCTTACTGTTTACATAATAAAAGTGCTATACTTCTCTAACATTTCTCAAAATTCTTATATCATTCAATACACAAAGTTAAGGGAAGGGAGAGAAGTGAAAAGGGATGTAAAAAGAATTAAGATGTGTTACCTATGTGTACTAACTCCCCATGATGAATGAAATCAAGATGTACTGCAAAATGTACTAACTTAAAAGTTTTTTTTTTTAATTTTAATTTTAATTTATTTATTTATTTATTGTATTTTAGGGAAGGGTCGATAGCATGTTCAGGGTCTCACTATTATATTCTCCTGTTTACAGCTTCCCAAGTGCTGAGATTACAGGCATGGGCCACCACGCCCAGTCTCAACTACAGTCTCAGTGTTGGGGAGATGAGCAAGGCAGGCCCAGGGATCAAACTCCTGGCCTCTGTTCCTGCTTGCAGGCACTTTAATCTGCTGAGCTATTTGGCCAGCCCTAAAAAAAAAGTGTTTTAAAACACCAAAACAACAACAAAGAAACTGCTACAAAGTTATCTGCTACACAAGGATAACCAAAAAAGTGAGTCACTCAAGGGATCTACAATGTGCTGTACAGGGTTACAGGATAAACCCCTGAGGGTACCTGACTGACCTTCTCTGATACAAAAGTTACATTTCTTGTTATATAGGTCTTGCTTTAACTCAGTCTTAACCATCCAGCAGAAAAGTATAAAAATGGAGGTATAAAAAGTAAAGTCATATTAATACACTGAGCTGTGAATGGCTCAAGTCAACAACTTCTGCGGATAACCTGCTTCTATTGTGGACTGCTGATCTGTGTTAGATTGTTTTATTAAAAAAAAAAAAAAAAAAAGATGAGTATCCCATGATAAAATAGGCCAAGAACACAGGCAGTTTATTTACAATACAATATTGATACATACCGATAATAAACATATTTTTAAAATGTTGTTGGTAAGCAAAGAATAAAAAGTAAAACATTAAGATAATATATTTTGTCATTTTTGGCAGAATTATAAAAAGTTAAACCAGGATTCATGAACAGGTTAGAAAATAGATACTTTCCTATCCACCAGTTTAAATTTCTACATTTTTTTATAGGATAATATCTGATATATTCATTGAAAGTCTTCAAAATGTGCATACCTCTGCCAGGCATGATGGTACACACCTGAAATCCCAGAACTCAGGAGGTTGAGGAAGAAGGGTCATCATGAATTTGAGGCCAACCTGGGCTACCTAAGTGAGTTCAAGGCCAGCCTGAATTACATAGTGAGACCCTCTCTCAAAAAATAAAAAGAAATAAAACCTCCCCAAGGGCCAGGGAGATAGCTCAGTGGCCTAAGTACATGCCTGGCAAGCATAAGGTCCTGAGTTCAATTCCCTGGATCAAAAAAAACAAACAAACAAAACAAAAAACCCTCCCCCGAAAAGTGCAAGTGCAGATGTCTTCTGACCTACCAACTGTACTTGAAAAGTTTATTCTTATAAATTAATGAAAGATATATGCAAAGATTCATGGTATAATATTAAGATGATATTCATGAAACAAAGTCAATAACTTTCTGAAGTCATTAACAAATAATATATCCATAAATTATATAGGTTATAGTCATAGGTATATATGTTGCAGATGATGATTCACTTTCTTTTTTGGGATTATGCCCTGTTGCCTAGGCTCTCTTTTAATTCCAAGGCTTAAGTGACCTTTCTGTCTCAGTGTTTAAGTAGCTGGAGTACAACTATGCCTTATTGCACCCAGCTCAAACAAGAACTTTTGGCCAAGTGAGAGAATTTTGGTATGGATTTTTGATGCCAGCCTGGGCTACATAGTGAGTTCAAGGCCAGCCTGCACTACAAAGTGAGATCCTGTATCAACAAACCAAAACAAAGCAAAACAAGCATTTTTGAAGCTCAAACATACCTGAACTTTCTGTTTTTTAAATTAGTATTTAAAAAATAAAAATAAATTACTGTTTTATCTTGTGCATGAGAAATGAGATAATGTGTAAAGAACAGAACTCAGGGGCTGAAAAATTTTAATTTCATTATTGCCTCCAGAACTCAAGGAATTATATATGGCAGAAAGGGCAAGGCATAGTGGTACATGTCTATAATGCCAGTATCTCTGTGATTGAGGCAGCAGGGTTAATCACAAGTTTGAGGCCAGGGTAGGCAACACAGTTCAAAGTTCAAGGCAAGCCTGAACTATATAGATCCACCCTGTTTCAAAAGAAAAAAGGAGAGTCAGTTTTGTTCATTTATTTTGATTTAAAAATTGCTATCCAGATCTGGTGAGGTCTTAGCTCTGTTAAAAAAAAAAGCACTTGCCTAGCATTAATGAAGCCCTTGAGTTGGATTCCTCATATCACAAAAAAATGGTTTAAAATAAAGATTTTATAAAGAATGGCTGTGCTTCTTCTTAAAGTATACACAGAAAATTTCACACATATACAAAGTAAAGAGGATTTAGCTTAATGGTGCTGCATGTACCTGGCAAATGTGAGGTCCTGAGTTCAATTCTTGGTACAAAAAAAAAAAAAAAAGTGAAGTACTGTAATGGTCTCTATGTATTTGTTATTCAGATTAAAAATGAACAGTATTTGGTTCTTTTTCCTTTATAATTTATACTGTTACCTCCCTCTGCCCAGCTTATCCTGAAGTAAATCCTTGATAATAAATCATTCATTAGAATATGGCTTTTGAAGTCACACAAACAATCCTAGTCCTTCCCTTTCTCATTATCTATATTGCACTACTTTTCAGGTGGCCACATACGATCACATCACGAAGAATTTTCTACAAAGAATTCAAAACTAGAGCTCCATAGAGCATGTTTGAGAAATGATATGTTAAGTGTGAAATCAACAATCATAAAGCAATGTCTTCATGGAATTACTACCAGCTCAAATAAAATGTATTATTATTGACATCTTTAATACATGCCACAAAATAAAATATTTGCCTAATATGTTCCATGTAGTGTGGGTAATGTGTACTCAGTAAATATCTGTTGAATGAGCATCCGAACTAGACCAAAAGTGTGACTAATCATTACCAGTAATGAAAGTGGTCATGTTGCTGCTATTGGTTAGTCCTTGAGATATTTTACATTTCTTTGTAATGACCAGTAGAAGTATGCAGAAAATGTCTATCTTCTTCAAATTTCTAAAGGGCTAAGAGTTCCTAAACATTCGCTCTGACACACCCATACTAATCAGCTCAGTTAGCCAGAGTCTTTTGCATGCTAGTGAAACATT
>PVKA01027455.1:0-30517 GCA_004027165.1 Ctenomys sociabilis
GTGTGTGGAGCCCGTATGTGGCGCACGTGTGGCGCGCGTGTGGCGGGCATGTGGAGCCCGCGTGTGGAGCCCGTGTGTGGCGCGCATGTGGCGCACATGTGGAGCCCGTGTGTGGTGCGCGTGTGGCGCGCGTGTGGCGTGCATGTGGAGCCCGTGTGTGGCGCGTGTGTGGCGTGCGTGTGGTGTGTGGCGCATGTGTGTGGCATGTGTGTGGAGCATGTGTGGCGCGTGTGTGACTCGTGTGTGGAGCGCGCGCGCGCGCGCGTGTGTGTGTGTGTGTGTGTGGAGCATGTGTGTGCAGCATGCTGGTCTCATGCGGGCCACCTCCTTTAGGAGTGATAACTGAGTAAAGGTTTGTTTGTTCAGTGCCATTGGTGTTTTCCTCTAGCTCACAAATGAATTTGTGTTGTTCATTTTTAGATTTAGCACACCAAAACAATAGTCAATGTTAAAAAATTTAATGTTTTTTTATAAACTCAATAAATATAAAATTTGATACTTCGTGACTTTTCCCCGTTAAGTGCTTGTTGTTTACTATAACATAACTCATAAAATTAAAGTTAATAATTCATCAATAGCAATATTCTAATGAATAAACATGGGTCTGACCAATCAGTGTTTCTGCCCATGGCTGACAAAATTAATCTTATGCCCCTTAAAGAAGTCATTGTACTCTGGGATGACAGTGTCTGAGGTAAAGTGTGATGTAATTCTTGTCTTTGTTTCTCTGTAGGTAATATATTCTCTTTTTCTAACTATTGTCAGGATCTTTCCTTTGTGTTTTGTTCCCAGAAATTTAAATATTATGTATATGGATACATGGTTTCTCTTTTTTGTCTATATCTCTGTGTTCTCTGAGCTACTTGAATATATGCTCTGAATTTGTTAATTAATTTTTAAAATATTCCCTGCCAATATTTCTTTCTCCTTTTTATTGGTATCCAAATAACATATGTAGGGTATCATTCAGAGCTGTCCACAGCTCACAGATACACTGTTCTTTGGCGGGGGGGGGGGGGGCTTACTGTTCATTTGCTTTTCTAGTTTTTTTGTGGTTTTGTTTCACGTTTTCTTTCGCTTTGTGTTTCTGTGGACTTACTTGCAAGCTCATCTTGTTTCTTCAGAACATACTGTGTAGTCTACATTCAGCCTGTTGATGGCATTTTTCAGCTCTGTGATCACATTTTTCATTTCTAAATTTCTGTTCAGTTGTTTCATATTTCTGTCTCTGCTAAAATTATCAATCTGATTTTGCATGCTTCCAGTTTTTCCTTTAGAAACTTTGGCATATTAACGGTCAGTATTTTAAATTTTCTGTCAGGTAGTTTCAACCTTCTGTGCTTTTTTTCATAAAAGTCATATTTTTTGTTTCATAAAAAGACACTAAGACACAGCAACTGCTATGCAGAATCTTCATGCTTGGAAATGAGCCTACCCTTTTTTCTGCTAGGACTTTAACATTTGTGTTCCATTAACCGAGTCAGGAGCTGGGCTGTATGCGAGGCTTTATGCTGCCATGTGTAGTCTGCTGACGCACCAAACTTGAAATTCCAGGATTACCTGGTGTTTAGAATAGGGGACTGCTTTGTCAGAGCTTTCATCTCTTTGTCTCACGAGTACAGATGGTTTGTGGCTTTTCTGGCATGGACAGCAGGAATGAGGGAGAACAGGAGAGACGTCGCCTGCACTACCAGGAAGAATCTCCCTAGCGCTGTCTGTGGGTACCTGGTGCGGTTCATTCATTAATTGCATATGTGCGAATCAGCTGCAACATCTAAAGTCTACAGGATGAAGTGCGCCAACTTTACAACCTGCCTGTTGTCTCACAGAATTTGTCTTACTCTTTGAGGTAATTTTACCAACTGTTTTGTAAGGCTTTCCAGTTATAGTGTCATACACATGTAGACAGAGATAGTTCTGCCTCCATTAAATAAATCACTGACTTTAAGACTGAAGCATATTTATTTAATTATGATAAGATACATTCATCCTTTTTCTCTCCAAGATCTTAAGTCTAAATGGGTGCTGGATGTTTTAAAAGATTTACTGGCATCTGTGGCATTACTAATACTTGCCCTTCACATTATAATTGTGATCAATTCAGTACAGATTTCTTATTAGTAAATTATTATATATGTAGAATAGAATCTCTTCCAACTGTAATACTGATTTATTTATGCAGTTTGAGGAAGTCATTCTTTTTTTAACTTTCCATTTTCTTGTGTGCAGATAACATCTCAAATTATACTTTCCAGGATAATTTCTGGGGGATTAACTCTCAAAATCCTTTCTTATGCATGAAAAACTTGCTTCCTTGGGGCCAGGGAGATAGCTCAGTAGAATAAGCACTAGCCTGGCAAGCACAAAGGCCTGAGTTCAATCCCCAGTTCCACCTTGCTTCCTTCTCCAACTAATAGTGTGGCTAGCTGTATCATTTTCAGTTGAAGATAATTTCCCCTTGAACCTTGAGGAGAGATCTCTTTAGCATATCACATTACTAATCTTATTTCTTGGCCAAGGACCCTCCTCTTATCTTCCTAAAAAGGCAGAACAAAGTATTTGGTAATGCATTACTATTATCTCCTAGTTCTTGCTGATGAATCAGGCCCACAGTCTTGCAAACAAGTGTGTAGAGAGCTGCGAATAGGGCCTGAAAGATGGCACGGGCTTCCGCCTTCCACCACCACCACCACCCCCCGCTGGGTGAGTGCTCTCCGTGATAAACAACTCCATATATGGCTAAGGCTAAAGCTATGGCTCACTTCCCGTACCTGGACCTATTGGTGATGCCCACGTAGCCTTCAGGGATTGGACGCCCAGAAGGTATTTAGCTAAGAGCGGGTTTCCCCCGGGAGGAGGAAGAACATTATCAAAGGCTGAATAAACTGCGTGGAGAAGAACTGGTGGTTGCGTCTTCCTTGCTGGCGAGGTTGCACGGGATACAAGTGTATGGGCAAAGACTTCAATGAAGGCCTGAATGGTATGATTTTAGGACCATACCATTCAGGAGGATCAAACTCTCTAACAGAATTTGAGATTCTCTGGGAGCTAAGACTAAGAACTTCTTTAGGCAGCTTGTAGTTATTTATTTATTAAACAAAGGAGGAAAACACTAAAAAAAAAAAAAGAAATGCATAAACCTGGGCAGGGCCCTGGAATTCCCTGTAAGGACTTCTCCAAGTAACACATTATGTTCACTTAGGAGAACTTTGGAATCTCCAGGCAGGCCTTCAGCAGGAGCGAGATCCCTACAGCTGCAATCTTCATCTGGTTAACTGAGGTTGGAGTTAGATGTCCTAGCTGTGGCCTCATCTTGTCCTTTGAGGCATCACGGTGTCACCACCGTCACAGGCCTCCGTGGGGCTGGTGACTCGTAGAGATTCACTTACTATGAGTCCACTGCTGACCTCCAGACAGGGTGCCTCAGCCTTGGACAGACACAGGTACACGAGAAAAGCCACTTGGTGACTTCAGATCCTGCTCAGCGCCACCTCATCGTGGTCTCCATCAATTGGGAGTGTGGATCTTTTTTCAGTCACCCAGTTAAGCAACTCAGGAAAATTTTCATTTAACAACACACCTGCCACCCATTTTAGCTCTGCAAAGATATTTTTTTATTTCCCACCATAGTATACAAATAATCATCTAAAGATCTCACATGCTAGTCTCTGGGCATGTGACTATGTTTTATATGGTATGTTTTATATAAGTTACTTACAAATCTTGGCATGGAGAGTTTCTTGTTTTATCCGGGTGAGCTTATATAATCACAAAGGCTTCCTAGGAAGAAAGAAATTGGGTCAAAGTCAGAACAGTGGGAGCAGAGGGAGCGAAGGTGATGCAATGGTAGAGGCTGGGAGCAGAGATGCCGGAAGTTGCTGCTCTGCGACCTTGAAGTTGGAGAAGGAGGCGGAGAGCCAAGGTGTGCGCAGGACCCTCAGAGGCTGGAAACAGCAAGGAAGCAGCTCCCCGCGGCAACTCCCGGAAGGGCCAGTCCTGCTATCAACTTCATCTGCAGACTTTGGAGCTCCGTGGCTGCAGATGATAAACCTGTATTGTTTTCCTGCGCCTGCGGGACTGCGTTACATTGGCAGTAGGAGCCCAGGTACCTCCTCTACTCTTTCTCGGTTTATTTGTTCAAAGTCCTGCTACACACCCGTCGTACCTCTGGGTGGACGCGCACACCTCTCCGCTGTCCCCTCTTTTTGTCTTCATTACCTATAGTCTGGAAATTACTCTAATGATTTTTCCAATTTTTCCCCTGATTTTTATTTATTTTTTTCCCCTGATTTTTAAAAAGATCTGCCAAGCATATTTTTAATCTCTCAGCATTGTCTTGATCACAGATTATTCCTAGATTCCTGTTCATGGTCTGTGAATACCATATCTCCTCAAATGTCTCTGAGATGTTCATTTAGACTCCTTCTGATCAGGTTCTTCTAAGAACAGCTGCTTTTCTGCTCTCCTAGGTCCATCTGTCTCGCTTACCCAAACAGATAAATGACAATACTGTGGGGCCAGGGAGATAAATTTATTCAGTAGAATAAATGCCCGCCTGGTAAGTACAAGGGCCTGAGTTCAATGCCTGCTTCTGGGAAAAAAAAAAAAGACAAAACTGATACTGAACGGCAGCTGGCAGGTTCCTTCTCTTTGTGCTCCCAGGGCTTTCTGGCAGGCCCCGCCCCTTCCTGGGAAGACTGGCTGGAGTTCCGCATGGGACGCTGAGTCACGGCATCTGCACCCTTCACGGGGCCAGTCCTCCCCACCTGCACCAAAACACCAAGCTCATGCGGGCTTCTGGTGAGTGCGAATCTTCCTCTCAAGCTCCCCTCAATTTCCTAGATGATGCCTCAGCCAGCTCAGGGTGTCTTACTAGGACAGCATGCATCAGACAGTTCATAAACAACAGCTTTGGCTCCTTCTGCAGGCTGAAGTCCAGACTCAAAGCAACGGCAGGGGCCGTGTTCCTCTCTTCCTGATTCGTAGGAAAGCTCTGCTTGCTGTATCCTCATGCAGCGGAGCAGGGCAGTGCCCTCAGCAAAGCTCCTTTCCCAGGGGACAAATCCTGGTAGCAAAGGCTCCACCCTCCAGACCCAAGCAGCTGCCACAGTCTCCCCTTCTTTTGTGGTCACCTTGGCAGTTAGCCTTCCACAGATGAGAGTTAGGGGCACGTAAACATCCGGTCCCCAGCGCAAGCCTACCGCTGGTTCTTACTGGCCCGTGTCTCCCATGTGGAGGAGCTGGGATCTGAGGCAGGCAGAGAGCTACTCCTCTACTCTATGAGTAATCCTCCCCTCCACACCCCAAGTAAATCTACCCCACTCCTGCTCTCCTTCGGCCCTAGTTTGCAGCCCTCTGAGCTGCTTGGAAAGTGTAGGGCCTCTTCCCCAGACCCTCCTCCCCACCACACCCACCTCCGCTGAGCATGTACCGGATTGCAGTTGCCTCTGTTTGGGTTTCTGAATCTGTGGTATTTTCTGGGAGACCATTGAAAGCCCAAGCCCACTGCCTGCCTGTGTGCCCTCCTTTTCACGTTTGCCTGGGATTGTTTTACTTGGCTATTTCCCAGAACTCTGGAGAGGGAAAGGAAGAATGAAGTTGTTCAATCTGCTGACATCCACCTAAGCACATGTGGTCCTCTGATCTGTCTATCTGTCTTTCCCATGCATACGTCTCAGTCATCACCACACTCCTGGTGACGCCTCTGTCTCTGAGAGGACTCCCTTCCCCTCACAAGGACAGAGCTACCCACAAATTGACTGCCTTAGCTCAGCTATGGGGCTCCAGCCCAACAGCAACAGCTGTCACCATTGACCAACTGTCTTCATGAAAACTTAATTGTAAACTCTGAAGAGTGGTGAATCAGGGTTATCTTTGGCTGAGGGTGAAAGCATCTAACACAACCGTGGCTTAAACAGGGCAGCAGTGACTCAGTGGGGCAGGTCTGTTGTCCTGCAGGAGACCGTACGTGGGACATGTCAAAGTCGCAGGCCCCAATTACGTGGACTTGGCCATGTTTTCCACTCCCATGAGTACTGTGTGATCTAAGATGACTGTTGTAGCTCCAGCTACTGTGTCCACATTTCAGCCAGCATGGAGAAAAGGAGAAAAGACTCACACATTGTCCTTGTAAGTTATTTCCTGGTATGGAAGTTGTTCACGACACTACCATTCCCAGTCATTCCCATTGGGCAAAATTGGTCCAGATAGCTATGTGCCAAGCTCAACATCAAAGGCCCCACCGTTAAGGAAGGGAAACATTTGGAGGAGCCCCTAAGGGGCACCATATCTCCTTTGCAATTTTACTCCTCCCAGTCTGGAGACAAGAATTCTGGAGCCTCTTTTGCTTTGAATCCATCATCTCATGTTACCCAGACCTGGGCAAAAGATCTTGCCCCAAATTGGTCAGGAGTCTAAAAGATGCTATAAGAAGTGGGGCAGTCAAAGGACAGATCTGTTCTGGACACCATAGCAGTGAGACTGTCCACTTGAGCCAGCCAGAGAGAGGCAGAGGGTCAGCAGAGCACAGGGCAAGCAGCTCCCGTCCCAAGCCCTCATGCAACCTGCCCTTCTTCCCATCGGCCTCTCCTGCCAGGTCCCCTGGGTCTGGCCCTCAGCTTCAGTTCAGCTGAAACACATAGTGCCAACAAAGCCTCTCAAGAAAGAAAACAATTCACAAACGTCCTTCCCTGTCCCTCCAATATAAACATTTTTAAAAAGTATTTTTTCCCACATTTTAGCCTCTTGTTTTGATAAGGCCCATTTACTGCTGCTGGCTGGGCTAGGGCAATCTGCACACCCCTAGGGAGGGCCTGCCCCAATAGAAAGAATTCCAGATGAATGAGCTGCAGAAATCTGTGGTTGGTGACAAGCTGTGAAGCTGGGCCTGCCTCCCAGCTCTGTTTCAGGCCCTGCTGGACCGCAGCTGCAGGGACCAGTGCCTACTGACACCCAGGCAGGAGGTACTCACTGGGTCTGGCTTCAGATGGGCAAGTTGGGGCTCAGCAGACAGCCTGGAGTCTTCTGCACACTGACCCACCCCACACTCCCCAGTGGAGCTGCCTTTCTGGAGCTTTGTCCCTGAGCATCACACCATGGCCCTTGACCTGATGTCCAAGCCCAGCCCTGTGTCCATAGCGTCTCATTGTCCCATGACTTTGTCCCTGGTCTCCAGCCTGGCTCCATAGCATGAGTCCCCTCCTCCCAACCTTCTTCAAAGTCAGCAGGGACAGTGCTCCCAGGAAATGCCTCCCCCAAGAGGACCCTCTGGGATCAAAAGGCCAAGAGCAGCAAATGAAGCTGGGCCTGCCTCTTGGGCCTCCTGGCCCCATGCTGTTCTATGCCTTCCCTGATAGCTTCACACAGGATGCTCCTGAGGGTGCCTCATAGCCACCCCTATCACCTACTCTGATAGCAGGGAGGTCAGTCCTAGACACGTACATGCTCCCTGCTGGGGTGGGCACTGGGGTCACTCACCTGAATGCCACTTCTCCTGGTAGCTGCATTTTTCCAAGTTGGCAGGAATGGGGCCCTGTCACCACAGGGCTCTTCTAAGGGCACTGATATCCTATGGAGAGGTCAGGGAGGGATAGAGTCCCTCCTCTCCAGGCAGGAAGGCAGGCCGCTCTGGGACAAGTGACACTATGTGACTTCGGTAATTAGGTCACAGTGAGTGTGAGTTTCTGCCTGGTGCTCTTGGGACACTGCCTTGGAAACTCAGCCTTTGTCATACCTCAACCCCCAACTCAAGGTAGCCTGAATGTGCAGCCACCCAAGGGCAGGAGAAGGGCTAAGGGACCCTCGGGAGTTAGGGCAGTGACAGTGCAAAGAACATAGCTCTGCCACCTGGAAGACACAAATGACCCACTCTCCCTGGGATGTAGGAGAGTGTTTCTCCCAAAAAGTCCTTTGGGGCCTGGCTTCCAAGTAGGTGTTCAAGGCTCAGGGCGCTCAAGGAACTTGTCCCACCCACTGCAACCTTCACAGCCAGCCAGCCCTCATGTGGCAGCTGGCATCATCCACGGGCCATCCCGTGCCACCTACCTGAGTCCAGATCCCTTCACTCCTGGATCCACACTCTGGCTGGTCTCCTCCACACCACTTTCCACACATATGAAGAATCTGCAGAGGCCATCATCTGTCTGTTAGAACCCCCAGGGGCTCCCCATTTTCCTGCAGGGTGTGCTCCCCTGACTGCAGATTCTCTCTGCACTGTCCCCTCTCCTATGTCTTCTGCTCCACAGGTCTCCTGCTGTCCCAACCACAACAGGCAAGACCCAATATCTGAGTTCTCTTGCAACAGCAAACACAAATGCCAAAATGACATCAGTGGGCACTGATCAGGATGATTCCCAGAAGATCAGGCCCTGATGTGTGGTGGTCTAGGACTTATCTGAGATAAATAAGCAGGAAGTACAGAGGCAGAGTAGCTTGTCCACTGGGGACTGGTTTATACAGTGTGCCTCACAGTGACCAGCCATGTCTAAAAGACAGAGCAACCGGAACTGGAAAAGGAACTGTTACCTGGGCAACAATAATTAATTATACTTGCTGGGGCAGAGGGGTGTTTCTGCCACATTCCCCCATCTTTTAGTTTCCCCAGCAAATCTTTGCTGGGCACATTATATGTGATCTTCTGAGGCAAGACCCAGCTAGAAGCATTGACATTAGGGTTATCAGTAGTCCTAGGACGGGCCTTAGCCAAGCTCCCCAAGATTGTGCACAGAGCTTTTTATACATTGCTGTTTAGGAAAAGACAGTTTCAGCCTGTCTGTTCTGTAACTACTTTGACAAGATAGTGTAGGAGTTCATCTGACCTAGGATAGCGTCCATCGTGCCTTGGACATTCATCAAATCTTGCTCAAGTGTTGGATTAATTGTTCTGTTTTCTTGGGGTAAATGTCCATACAGTTAAAAGGCAAAAAAAAAAAAAAAAAGAAATAGCGGGGGGAGAGAAGCACGCACTGGGGAAAGCAGCCTGAAAAGACACAAAACTCCAGGGGAATCAGTATGGAGTGATCATATGCACAGTGTCCTCAGGCTTCAGTGGTGTGTGCACTGTCTCTTCACAGTGAGCCTCGGAAAAGCTGTCCAGGAAAATTTTTCAGTAGCTCTAAAGTGGGATTTCTAAAACTTATAGAGCTAGTTAATATGACCCGGGTTATATGTGTGCACAGGACTGTCATCTCTTGTCTGGTTATAAGCTGTATGTAGTTTTTTGTTTGGTTGGTTGAGTTTTTTTGTTGACCTTTGTTTTTGTTTCTTTTGCTTTTTTTGTTTTTTGTATTTTAGGGAAGGGTCTACCAAAAAAAAAAAAAAAAAAAAAAAAAAGGATATTCAGGGTCTCACTACTAGATTGGACTTGTAGTGATCCTCCTGTTCACAGCCTCCCAAGAGCTGGGATTATAGGCGTGCACCACCATCCCCAGTCTCAATTGCCATCTCAGTGTATCCCAGAGCACCCCAGGGAGGGCATGGCAGTCCCAGGGATTGAACCCCCAGCCCCAGCCTGCTTGCACATGCTTTAACCCACTGAGCTATTCGGCTGCCTCCCCCTTTTTTTGTAGTTTTTATTAATCTAGCTTTTTTGTTACTTGTGCTACAGATGCAGGCCCATTGCTGCTGCCAATCACCCACGGTAGGCCACAGCTAGGGGTGATTTTTTTACAACAGGATCCTTCCAACTGTTCTTCTGAGTAAGGGCAGGGAGTGGAAGGTTGTGGCTAGTGACCCAAATGATAAAGCCCGAGCAGGCTGGTGGGGTGCGGATGCAGTGCAGCAGTTTGAACTTGCAGAGCAAATGGTGGGCAGTTCTGGCTCTGCCTTTCCAGGAGCACCAGTGGAACACTGGGTCTACAGCCACTGGATCCCCAAAAGAGGCTCAGGCCTCTGGGCTGGATTATCCTGCCTCACTGGGGCAGGTTTCCAAACGGCAACACAAAGCGGTTTGCTATGCAGATCACCCTGCAGGAGGGCTTTTGCTAAAATTGCTTTGTTCAAGGTGGACCTGGCATGTGTAGTCCCTTAGACTTCCTAACAGAGCTGCTTCCTCTGTAAATAGGGCATACTCAGCACCTGTCAGAGACCCACTTTTCAGAACAGTTCATCCCAGGGCCACCTGTGGCACCTGATGGTCAGGGCTACATCTAAGGCGGGTTTGTCAGCTTTCTTCGCCAGAAGAACAGTGGCCATCTGAGAGCGTGGTCCCAGTTTCTGCTGCATATTTTAGCAGAGCTCTTGTGCCATGCCAGTAGATAGCTTGGGTGGCATCAATCAGAAATGCAGTGAAGAAGAAAAATGTTTTTGAACCTTTACGAGGCTGAGTACAGGTCTCTTGGCTTTGGAGTCCAAACCTTGGGTCTTTCTATTTAAAGGTGAAGAGGGGCTGGCTGGCAGGAGCCGATAAAGGGCAGAAGGAGGTGTTGTCCAGGTCCGAGCAGGTGCACCAGCAGCCTGAGGGTGGCAAAAGACTAAGCCAGCACGTACAGAGGGCAGCTGTGGCAGCACTGGCAGCTGGGAGGTTGGGCGTTACAGGCAGCAGTGGTGCAGTATTCGATGCCAGTAGGGTTGCCTTGGGTGAGAGCTCAATCACAAAAGGGGACAACTGTCACAAAATGTCAGGGTTATGATTATCAGGATTTCAGGCTGCTGTAGGCACTGTTATTTCTGCCTGACATTAATGTGTCAGGACCAACCATAGTAATGGTTGGGACTTTTTTTAAATTTTGAATGGGGACTTTTGACATTAAACAGGCTTAGACACCGTCTAAAATGTGGTGACATTCTTTAGAATTAAAGTCAGAAGGGTGGCTTTCTTGTCATCAAGAACACAGGTGCAGAGCCAAGGTGAGTTTTTAACCATTTATGGGAATTGAGTCCAAGTGCGCTGGCATTTAATGTCAGGATTTTCCCCCTTGAAGGGGCTTATGGAGCAATTTGAAAGCAGAGGAAGGCCTGCCAGATAATTGTTCATGCTTTATGTGACATCTGATATCAAAGAGTGGTAACATGTTGATGGCCAGGCCTGAAGGAGAGTTTTTAGTTCATACCTTCCCTTGGAGGAGAAGTTTTAGCACTTCAGGATTGTGGTTCTCTGTCTCAGGTTGATGCCAGCATCAGTTTTCTTGAGGAGCAGTCAAAGGGAAGCTTGTGTACAAGAAGGAAGCAGACTGGCTTGGTGAGATATCCTCCTAGGCTGCAAGTTTGTGTCTGGAAGAAGGGGTGGGAGACAGGAGTCCCAGTTTCCCTAGTGACTTCTTGACCAACGGAACTTCTGAAAGCAGAGAGTTCTGTTCCATTGGCTACCAGGAAAGTCACAGGTCTGCCCCAAACTTTCACAATGACCACAGCTCTCAGGTGTCCGCCTTGCTAGAGCTCAGTCTGTCCTATCTCTCCAGGTCTGACAGGGTGCAACTGTCTTGTCAGGGCTGTGGCAAGATTTTCCTCAGCGAAAGTGTGGGACTCAGAAGGAATCGTTGGCAGCCATCTGGGGTGGACATAAGATGATGCCTCTGACCAGGAGAGCTGTGTCTTGGTGTGATGACTGTGACCTGGAAGTAGATGGGTGGGGAGCAGGGAGTGAAGCTATAGGTGTTGGTAAGAGCTGCAGCTGCTGACCAGGGTGCCAAAGTGGAATTCTGAGGAACAATGGGCCTGTTTTTTCATTTTTTTTTTCCTTCTCTGAGATACAGAGAGAGGCTGGTTTCATTGTTAACTCCATAAAAGCCCCTTTTGCTGCAATCAGGGACAGTGAGTTTTAACTTATTAGTTCCAACTCTATCTCCCTACAGTGTACGTTGTGAACCTTTGCACAATGGCACAACACATAAGGGGTGGGTGATCCTCAAAGAAAGCCCATTCAGTTGCCACCTGGCCATGCCCCTCACAGGGACTCAGGCACAACTTAGCTGAGTTGCAAGGCCTCTGTTGTACCATGTGTCTATCACCACAGAACCACAGGTGAGGGCCCGGCCAGCCACCACGACCACAGCTTCCCAGTCTTGGTGCACAGATGGAGCAGCCTGTTGCTCGTGTTGTCCGTGCTACTCGCCCATTCACTCAACAGGCACTGAGGAGTTGAACATTCCAACTCTTCAGGGTGCCCTTGATTGATGAGAGTAAGTCAAAGCTTGTCTGCTGGGGATTAGTTTATACAGTGTGCACCACAGTGAGCAGCCAATTCTAGGAGCCAGGAGCAACTGGAACTGAAATAGGAACTGTTACCTGGGCAACTCAGAAACTGTATTAATTGGCTTGGGGGGTGGGGGGCATTTTCTGTTATAGTCTGCCTGGAAAAATATGTGTAAGGTTTGCTAACTCATCTTTTCAGGCCTGTTTTTAAGTCACTTACTCAAGAATACCCCATCCCTGTCAACCTGTTTAAACTATAGCTCAATGTCCTCCCCTGGGCTTCTCCTCTAGCCCCCACTCTTTTCTGTGTGTTATAACTGCCACCTGACACATACACACACTTAGTCCAAGTTGACACCCCAAATCTAGAAACCCAAAATACATAATGTTCTCAAATCAGAAATTATTTGGCAACAGGGTACCACAAGTAGAAAATTTCACATCATGAAATGGATGAGCACAACCTTATTAAGAACTGTTATAAAATTGCCTTCAGCCTGTTCCTATAACATATCTGTAAGATGCAAGCTTCTTTATCAGTTCCCTTCTTTATCTATTTGTAAACATTCAACAAGCCCAAAAAAATCTGAAAACTTTTGTCCCCTGGCATTTCAGCTAAGGAACACTCATCGTGAATTATGTTTATTGTTCATCCCCAACTAAAATGCAGGCTTGGTCTCTTGTCATCTGTCTTACCTGCCACTCCGCTTGTGGATTCCTGCAAATACCTACATGTGGAACTGTCCCTTCACCTGGATGGATGACCAGACAGAGGGGCTGGAGGGACACCAAAGATGGCATAATAATGTAGGGCCCAGCAGCCGGGAGAACCCACTGGGAAGACCCAGCCTCCCTCAGCCCTGGGCCACTTCCTGTCTGCTTCAGTGAACTGAGCATTGCTGAGGATATCTGGGGCCTCTGAATCAGCCCATCCCCCTTCCCCTCCTCCCCCCGGCAGCACTAAGGAAAGTCCCCCATTGAGGGGCAAGCTGAGTGTGAGAGGACAGCTGAGGCTTCCAGGAGTCTCCAGCACAGAGAGAAAGAGGCACTGAGGTGTAGGCCCAGTGCACAGGGCTCGAGCCCAGAGCCAGGTCCTTGGCTGCTCCTTGGGCCCTGCCTGGCTGACAGGGCAGGGCAGATGTGCAGGACACATAGGCCCTGGGCCACAGGACACTCCCTCCCGGTGGCTGGTGCTCCTCTGGCCCACAGCGACCCCGCCCTGGCACACCTGCCCCTGCAATGAGCCAGCTCTGACTCACCGGCCCCATTGTCCTACACCCAGCACAGAAGCAGGGTAGCACAGGTTTCCCTGCCCTCCAACGTCCTCTGGGAACAGAGCTGGAGGCCTGGGTCTGGGCCAGAGCAGTGGGTGTCAAGGAAGCTGCAGGCCGACCTTAGCACCTGCGTGGGCAGAATGGCTCTGGGAACCAGAGAGGATTATTTGGTGGCTGGCAGACTGACTTCAGAGAAGTCAGGGACGCAGACACCAACCCCCACCAGAGAAGTCCCGGGCTCTGAGAGGAAGTCAGCCTCCCCAGGAGCCCACAGGCAGGCCAGGTGCCTGGGGGTCTTTAACCTGCTTATCCACAGGCCTTGAACTCCTTGAGCGCTGTCCTCTCCATGGAGGGAGGGAGAGGGACGCAGCCTGTCGGGGACTTGCAAGATCCTCTGGCTTGGGTGAGCCTGAACTTCCTGCGTGTTGTCTCCAGGGTAAACGCCCAACAGAATAGATCAAAGGCAGTGCTGCTGCGTAGGCGTAGGCGAGTGAGAGTCCCTGGCAGGGCTTCCTACACGCTGCCCATGAGTCCCCACCCTGGGCTCAGGCTACCATACAGAAGAGGGCCAAGCACCTGACGTGGGACTCTCCTGTTCCTGGGCGTCAGCAGCCTTGGCCTCTCGGCTCAGCCCTCCACAATTTAGAGTTCTGACCCGGGGGGTCAACCCCTGCAGGACTGGGGCCTGGGACAAAGGGGGCCTGGAGGGACCTGGTCGCCATGGAAGCCTCAATCCGGGAGGAGGAGGTGTGGCCAGAAGCCAGCCACATTATCAACACCCTGGGTGAGAGAGAGGTCCCCGGAGTGCCCCTGAGATACCATGCTGGACAGAGCGCGGCAGGAGGCTGGGCTGGCGTCCCTGGTTTGGCCACCTCCTTCCCCCCTAATGTCCACACAGCCTGCATCATGCTGTCTGGACAGGCATCTGACCTGGGCTGCGGCCTGGGTGCTATGGGCACGCGAGCGAGCATAGACCATTGGGTGGTCAGAGCCCAGAAGGGAAGGGATATGCTGGAAAACAACACCAATTACGGCCCCACCCACCCGCACACTAGGCACTGTGCAGTGGGAACCAGTCCGGGCAAAGGCCTTGGGGTGGGCAAATTACGGGGTAGCCGTGTAGCAGACATGCGCACGGCAGACTCCTTATTAGGTTAATGACGGGCTCTGGGCCCGCCGGGGCTGAGCAGAACCTGAGGGAAACTTGGTTGGGGTGGGGTGGGAGCGGTGCTGAGGGAGGCAGGGAGATGAGCTTATGGGGCGCCTCCAAAAATGGTGGAGACTCCACGCCCAGCCACAGGCTCTGCCCTTTCCATGTGAAGTTCCTCCTTCTGCTGTTATGAAGTACTCACTTCATCCAGCGGCCTCTGGATGAAGTGAGTACTGCTCATGAGGCAGACAGTGCTATGGAAAGCATTGGTTTTATGCCACACACAGATCAGCTCCCTTAGGGGAAAAGCCTCTCTCACTGAGCTGCATCCCCCACTCTTTCTATTTTATTTTATTTTTTATTTTGAAACGGATTCTTAGTAATTTGCTAAATTGCCCAGGTTGGGCACCAACTCGTAGTCCTCCTGCCCTGGCCTCCCAGAGTGCTAGATCACAGACATGCCCTAGATGGGGAAACTGAGGCTCAGGAAGATTAAGCGACTTCCTCCCATCTGCCAGCCCCTTCCCCCCCAAAAAAGCCAGAAAAGCAAGAAGCAGTCAAGGCCCTACGCGGAGTGGGAGGGAGCTCCCAGAACAGCCAGCGTGAACAGGATGCCGCTCCTCCTGAGCAACGCACTGGAGGTGCAATGCGGCCTGCCTGGGCTCACAACCTGCACCGGCCGCAGAATGCTTCCCTGGGGAGCAGAGGGCGCCACTGCGCAGCTCAGCTCGTCCGCCGTTGGGGCGAGGCTGGGCAGATGCAGGTCCTCCTGCCTGGGCTAGCCGGCCTCTGGGCCTCAGGCACCTGTCTTGCCGGCACCACCCCTGGCCCTTGCCCTAGTCAGTTTCAGCCATGTGGGAAGCGACCTCCGGGTTGATGCCTGTGGCAGCCTGCACTGGAGTAGGGCGAGCACTGGGCCTCTAGGGGCGAGCAGGCCCCAGGTTCCCTGCAGGTGTCTCCACCCAGCTGTCAGCCTCATACACTTCAGGCCAGAGCCTCTTGTGTGGAAGGCAAAGCACACCTTGCCACCTGGTTCTCCTTTATCTGCAGAAACCCCCAGACCTTCCTTGCTGCCTGGGACCCCTAGGAGGCACTCAGCCACCTTGGGTCCCTGCCTGAGGTCCCTGAATCTCTAGTACCACCAAGCTAACCTGCTCTATAGCATTCAAAACAGGAGCACATGAAGCTCCCCAGATTGGACCCAACAGACTTACTGGATGTGTCCACCTCTTTAGTCCCTTCCGTTGCATAAAATGAAAAGAAAGAAGGAGGGCAGCCTGGGTTTCCAGGATTGATCTTCAGGTGACATCAGGCCTGGCCATGGCACCATCCCTCGGAGCCCACTGGGACACGCAGGGCTCCCCAGACTCCCTGACACTTTCACAAGCCCTGCAGAAGCTGCGGATGCCAGTGAGGCTGAAAGCACTCCCGGCTGGGGCTCTGCTCTGGTCACTCCAACCTGGTCCCCAGAGGACCAACTCAGCAGCACCAGGGCTTCTCCACTACAAGCTGCACTAGAGCGGCCTCAACTCCCTTCTTCTGTGGCTCCTGGGTCTCCTGGTCACCCAAATGTCCCCTCACCAATGGTGAAACAAGGTGTGTGAGTAACGGTGGGGTCAGACCCTTCCTCTGCTGAGGCCAGCAGTTCCCCTTCTGCAAACACTAGCGAATGACAACCTAGGGGTCACCACAGCTGTGCCTCTCTGCAGTGTCCTTTGTTTGAAGGCAGTGCCTTGATTCTGAGGAGGGATAGGATACGGCACCCTCCAGCCTCCATCTACCACCAAGTACACAGCAGAAAGGCCATGCAGCAGCATGATGGCTTCCACCAGGGAACCGGGCCTCCGTGCAGGGCCTCAGTTCACATCAGTGCTGAGGCAGGGACGCCCTTTCATGGTCCATACCAGTCCTCACCTAACAGACTACACTGACAGTGTGAGCCAGGTCACCCGGGACCCAAAAGACTGCAGAAGCTGCCTTGCCCCAACCCAGGTCCTGGCAGAATGCTCCATGTCCTCCCTGCCCTGCCCCGTCACTCCATTCTCCAAGGTCCTATGCACTGCCAATGAGTTCCCAGCATCTGCCTCACCCCCAGTGCCCACTCTCTACATCTTTTGGAGCAGCACCAGTTCTCTCTCTGACAAAGCCCTCTCCATCCCTTGAGGGCCATCTCATTCCATTTCCTGTTGCTGTGACAAAATACCCGAGACTGGGTAATTTATGAAGAACAGAAGCCTACAGGATTCTGCAGGCTGAGGAGTCCCAAACCATGGCACAAGCCCATGGGGAGGATCTCTGTGCTTCACTGTCACATGGCAGAGGGTACCACATGGCAAGGCAGGAAGCATGCCAGCCCAGGGCTGTCTTGAACCACCACTAATGCCGCCTTAGAACCCACCCTATGACCTCATCTGATCCTGGCTTCCTCCCAAAGACCCCACCTCTGAATTCATTAACATCTGGATGTGGGGAGTACATTCCCACACATGCATTCTGAGGACAAGCATCCAAACCACAGCAGAGAGCGAGCCGACACTCACTCACTGCCCATGTAGCCTGCCCAGCCTCCCTCCCACGGTGCTACAGGCCCAGGCATGCACGCGGGATCGCATGAGTCAGACCCCGGCTCTGCTCCTAATGAGCTCTGGAGCTCTGGCCAAGGGAGCGTGTGAGCCTCAGTTTCTCACCAGTAGCACCAGGCTTCCCACACGCTCCTTCCTCATTCATGCCTGCGCCAGGAGCATGCACTGCACAGCTGCTAGGGTACGAGACACGCTGCAGGCAGCACAGGGGACACCTCTGCATGCACTGAGTCCTCCGGTGATGACTGACACACAGAAAAATAAAAATGCCAGAACATGATGAAAGAAAGAAAAAGGCTCAAAGGCTTCAGGCCAAGGAGTCAGGACCTTCTTGGACTCTTAGACAAGAGCCCCTCCTCCATCCATGGGACAGATAGAAAGGCCAGGGGCTGGTGATGGTGGTGAAGGTGGCTGGGGTAGACCTGACATGGAGAGCCACAGGGCTTCCAGAGCCAGGGTGCAGGGACTAGAGGGTTCAGAGAGACAGGATGGGCTTGGTGGAAATTAACAGGGGTGACTTTTGTATATGGCTTGGTTCAGTACACTTCAGACTCAGCCAGGAAGATAGACATCTGAGGACCAGTGCCTGTGGCATGTGGGGACCCTTTCTAACTCCCTGTGTATCAAAGCAGGGGGTCAGAATTCCCTAAAACCCACTCCAACTTTTTATTCCATTTCTACTCAATGGAAGATGGTAGAGGGTCTCAAGGGCTATGTTTCATGTACAAAATTCAGAGCTTACTGTACTTAGCATTTAAAAATTTATAATGTTTAATTTATTAAAGTTAAAAATGTAAAATCCTCATTCTTCCTTAAGTTATAAGTTCAACTTCACTAATGTTCTTATTTTATAAAGAAGCACTTCCAGAGGAAGAGGGAGACATTTGTGCTTTGTCTGCATATTTGTTAATTAAGTCTCATTTGCACTTTTTTTTTGGTCTTTTTGAGACAGGGTCTCACTATGCAGTTCAGGCTGGCCTTAAGCTCACTTTGTAGCTCAGGCTGGGGACTCAAAAGGGGAGAATTGTGTGGCTGTGAAGTGAATCTGATTTGCCATTATGTAGCTCAGGCTGGTCTCGAACTCACAACAATCCTCCTGCCTCAGCCTCCCGAGTGCTGGGATTACAAGCATGCGCCACCACGCCCGGCTTCATTTGCACATTTAATCTGTGATTGCATTTTAAACTTTCCGGTAATCTCAGTGGCAGAAAGAACAGGGGAAGAGAGATGAAAAGGAAAACCTTTTAAATGCTCATTATAAATTTAACACATTAAAATATGATAATTCAAGTTCTGTAAATGTTCTGTTATAAGAATTTAGATTTTAAGTTAAATTTCAAATCTGAGTTAATTACTTAAGAGTAAGTTAATGTTCATTACCAGCCTGGCTGATAAGTCTAACGAGCTGGTTGATCTTAAACATGACAAATGCTGACAAGACCCACTGTGCATATTTAACACTGTTGAGATTGCAGCTTTGATTCTTGCCGTGTTTGAGTGAATGGCTCTATGTTGCTGCTATCCAAGACGACATTAGCGTCACCTTGACAGGCGTCCAGGGTTACATCCCTGGCTGGAAGCACATATAATTTCCGGTCGCC
This sequence comes from Ctenomys sociabilis, assembly GCA_004027165.1. Classification (NCBI taxonomy): domain Eukaryota; kingdom Metazoa; phylum Chordata; class Mammalia; order Rodentia; family Ctenomyidae; genus Ctenomys; species Ctenomys sociabilis. Next base: position 18,737 of record PVKA01027455.1, read on the forward strand.
CTTGCCTGGCACCCAGCCTGGAGGCTGAGCTTGTGTCACAGCTGCTCCACCAATTCCTGCCACATGACAAGAGAGACAGTCTTCCCTACAGTAAGAGACAGGACTTAGGTCACTTGTGACGGTGGCCAGGGACTCAAAAGGGGAGAATTGTGTGGCTGTGAAGTGAATCTGATTTGCCATTATGAAATGAAACTGTATGACCCCAGCCCTTAAGGCGATGTGAACCAGAACCCCAGTGAGCTGCCACCTCCATCCAGAGCAATGGCAGTTACCAAGCAGAGGCCCAGTGCTGGGGAGGCTGTGGGCGGGATGCCAAGTGGACAGAGGAAGGCGTCTAGCAGGGCCTCACACAGTAACACAGAATCACAGCAGGACCAGGAATTCCACTGTTGGGTTTATACACAAGAGAAATGAAAATGTGTTCAGAAAAGTTCAGAGCAACGTAATTAATTAGTAATAGTCATAGAGTAAAAGCAACTCCCATCAGTTATTCCATTTTTTAAAAATTATATCCATATGACAGTACTATTCAGCCATAAGAGAGAGTGAAGTTCCATACTGATATCCTACAGTATGGACGGGACCTGTATGTCGCACTACACAAGGAAAGCAGACGCCAAATATAGCACATTAGAAGAAACAAATCTGTAGAGACAAAAGGGAAATTAGTGGTTGGCTGCTTAGGGCTGAGGGAAACAGAAGAGGAGTCAGGTGACGCCCCACTCTTTCTGAAGGACGCCCTGAGATTAACAGTGGTGATGGCTCTGCCTGTCTGGGATGACACTAGCAGCTACATTCCTCAGCTTGGGTGAGTTGTTGGTTATATCTCAATAAGGTTACAGAAGTCTTCTTCTGCCCCATCACCTCTGCCTGTGTCCACAGGGCTTCTTTTTGCAAAAAAAATAAACAAAGCATAGACCAATCAACAGATTGATGAATGATAGATAAATACATGAAATAATCTACTTTCTTACACAAGCAGTAGCATCGTCTGTGTATTATTCAGCACGTCCTTTTTGTTCATTTAAAAAAAAAAAAATGTAATGTACCTGCCTAGGCAGGATGGTGCTAATCTATAATCCCAGCATTTGGGAGGGCTGCCGTGAGTTTGAGGCCAGCCTAGCTCCATGGTGAGTTCAAGGCATGCCTGGACCACACAGCAAGACCCTGCCTCAAATAAACAAACAAACACATGCATCTTGCTGCTGTTTCAGTCTCTCATGCTGGTTTTTTGTCTTTCTTTTCTTCTTCTGCTTTGGGTGCAGGGAAAGGCAGAGGCGTGGGCGGGGTGCCTGCTAAGCTTGAGTTTAGCACTGAGGCTCACCCTAGTCCTCTTACTTTCCTTTTGATGGGCGTGCAGTCCTACTCTGTGGGGATGACAGGCCTCACAAAATGCACCGCAGATGGACAGATACAGACTCTGCCGTGCCATCCTCAAAGTGATCCTGCACCCACTTAGATGACCCTGCTGCCACTCTGGGCCAAGCCTGCAGGGTCTCTGGCATAGACAAAGAAAGACAGCCATTATTGCTCATCTCTTGGGTAACCTTCCAGGTCTGGAGGCAAACAGATAGATAGGCCTCGCATTAGTCACCTTTTCAATGCTGGGACAAGGTACGTGATACCCATAGCTAAAAAGAAGGCTTACTTGTGCTTGTGGTTCCAGAGGTTTCTGTCCACAGCTGACTGGCTACAAGGCAGAAACACCGTGGAGAAAGGGTGGCTACCTCCGTAACAGCTTCCAGGAGGCAGACAGCAAGGGATGGACACAGGAGAGGAGCCAGAGAGCAAGGCGCCAGTGGCTCTGTAGGTCCCCAGGATCAGGTCCCTGGCCCCCGTGGACACATTGGAGGTGTGCTTTCCCCATCCCCTGGGCTGCTCTCAAGCCAGCCACCATCCTTTACTCAGAGCTGGTTTCCTTCCTTGTCTCTGGCTTCCCTGCTTGAACTCCCACCCCTGCCTTCCTGGCAGGGGGCCTCCCTGCAGCTTCCTGGCTGCTGGGACCTTGATGGCCACTTTCGGATGCATGCATTAAGGTTTGTTCCTTGAGGGTACCTGACTGACCTTATCTGATACAAAAGTTACATTTTTTTGTTATATAGATCATTAACTCGTCTTAACCATCCAACAGAAAAGTATAAAAATGGAGGTATATAAAGTCAAGTCATATTAATATAATGAGCTGTGAATAGTTCAAGTCAACAACTTCAGTGGATAACCCGCTTCTATTGTGGACTGCTGAGCTGTGTTGGACTGTTATATATATATATATATGTAATTAGCCATCCATGTTTTGAAAATCTGTAACATATTTGTCATTGTATATTACCCTGTTTATGTCATTTTTTTCTCTTTGGTTTTGCTTCTGTTTTTCACTCTTCAAGTTAAAATACAAATATTAAAAAATATATAAATAAATAAAATAAAATAAAGTTTGCTTCTCATTCCCTGAAGGCCTCAGTTCAAACGCTCCTCCTGAGAGAGGCCTTCCCTGATCTCCTACATCACCACATTCCCACTGCTCTCCCCCCACCCCCATGTCACCACCTGGATGTCCTGCAGGCTGTCTAGTGTCCTCCCAGCACCTTCTGTCTCTGGACCTCCTTAACGCCTTACTCCTCCCCTTCTGGGCTGGGCTCCACTCTGTGAGCTGCTTTGGGCCCTAGCTACAGCAGCTTCTGCTCCCACAGGCCAAGGAGGAAGCTCTGAGCAGAGGGCAGCACTTTCTAAGCCAGGCGCTGGCTGCTTTGGCCTAGAAGGTGAGGCTGATGCAAAGCAGCATTTCCTGTTCTTGCTTCAGGAGCACACTGTAGACCTGTACTTCCACAACAACCTGGGTTACAGGTGAGGAGGAGACCGAGGTGAGGAGGAGACAGCAGTTTCATGACTGCAGGCCCCAGGGGACAGAGCCCTAGCTCTGTCCGCCTGTGAGGAGAGTGCCCAGGAGCCTGTCCCAGGGAATCACCTTCACACTCGGTCACTGGTAATGATCCACCAGTGCTCAGAGCCAGGTGCAGAGTGGTCGGGAAGGCCAGCAAGATGCCCCTCAGGGCCATGGCAGTGGCAGCAGCAGCAGCAGCACGTGCCGTCTTTAAGGGAGCCACCTCTGAGCTTTACAAACTGTATCCTCCCCATAAAGACCACCCTGCAGGGTGCTGGAAGAGGGGCACGCAGGAAGGAGATGGGCAAGCACTGCTGGGGCACTGTGGTCCTCGACACAGGCACAGGTCAGGACTGGGTCCACAGTCGTTGGGGGCTGCTGCTGTGTTGGGGTGGGAGACAGAATACCTCGCGCGGCTTATGTCTGCTGGGGCAGGGCTGGGCTTCAAGGAGTGGCCCAGCGTCCTCCACCTCCCCACCTCCTGTCCCCTCATCTCTGTGATCACAGGGCCACACAGCATCCCAACATACAGCCCACATAGGAATCTCAGCCTTCCTGTTTTCCTCAGAAAACTCCTCAGGGCAAGCAGTTCCTGAATTCAGAGAACCATCCAGAGCCTCGGGAAGTTCTAGAGAGGCCTCCAGGCCTGCTTTTCCTCTCCTTCCCCCAGCCTTTCTTCATCCCCCTTACTCCATCCGTGGAAGTCCCAGGGCATAATGTATATCATCACTCCGCTGCCCCCTCAGCAACCAGCCCTTAGTCCCTTCTGCATCTCTCTGCTCCTCTGCCCCAACTGCCCCATCGCAGCTCCCCACAGGCCACCCTACCTACAGCCACCCAGAGCCCACCACGTAGCCCTTACAGCTGCCCACACCCCCAGCAGCTCTTAGCACACAGGGCCTTCTTTCCTATCATAGCAGCCCAGCAAAGGGCAGGGCCAGGTGCCTGGAAAGACTGGGGCAGAACACCACATTGGGTTTGGGCTTCAGCGGAGGAGCAGATCTGAGTGAGCAAGGCTGTTTTCACTCCAGGAGTGGAGCAGAAGAAGAGGGCGACTCTGGAAAGAAGTGATAAAGGGAGTGAAACTCAATTCAGTAGATCCACCTTCCACTCCTTTGGATCCCAGGGCATGGGGGAAGGAAAATCAGCAAAAAAATATTTGAAGCAAACATCTCAGATCCAAAGAGGCAGCCATCAGCCAGAGTAGCCCATGGAACACAGAAGAAGGAGTGATGACCACCCTTAGAAGGACCCACAGGCAAGGGCGGGCCACCAGGCATGCGACGGTGACCACCGCAGAGGGCAAAGGTGAATGGCAGCCTCACAGGCTGGTAGCAGCAGCACCTGGCCTTCCCACCTACAGAAACGGGTGGAAGGGGACCGAGACATGGTGCTGACCATAGGATGCTCAACTGGGCCAAATTATCAACCAGGTGGGGGCACAGAAGGCCATCAGGCCATCAAGGCTACAGAAAACATCATACAGACCAAGCACCTCCTATGCTCCTTTCTGGGGCCATTACTTGAGGATGCAAAGCAAGGAAGAAGAGGGAGCAAGGGGAAGATGTGGGTTTGGACACTGAGTGCCCACCGGGACAGGAAGGGGAGTCCGGGAGGCTGTGTGCAGGCTCTGGGGCAGGAGCAGGGGCAGAGGGGCTGGGAGCAGGAAGGTGACAAGGCACAGAGAGGTGAGTTACTCTGTAACCAGAGGAGGAGAGACAATTAAAAGGTACAGGGGAAAAATTACAACAGAAGTTTCAACAGCAAGCTAAGATGTGGTATGAGTTTCAACTGTGGATGGAGTGAAAAACAGATTCACCCCATTTGTGCCTTTTTTTTTTTTTTTAAGAGACAGGGTTTTGTTATGCTGCCCAATTTTCCTGACACTGCCTCTGAGTAGCAGAGGGGCCCCCTCTGCTATATTCAGCTTTCAGTCAGCCCAGGATGCTGGGAACATCCTAGTTGATCGGTTCAAAGTGAGATAGAGGCAAGGGGACAGCCCCGGCCCTGGGCAGTGCAGGGATGTGTATGACCAACTGCGCGTAGAAGCACTGGTATCTACGTTTATTAGACACAAAGTTGGCCAGAGCCCCCCTGAGGACCCAGGGAAGAGAGGATAGGAAGGAGGTTGGGACACAGAGCAAGGTTGGGGGGCAGACAGGGGAGTGAACGCATGTGTTTTCCCAAAAGACAGCAAAGACCTGTGGGAGCGGAGCACTCCCAGGGGAAAGGGTAGAGGCGTGGGAGAGTGCGAGGCGAGGAGGCAGTCGCTACTTCTATCTTTCCTATCAGTAAGCCAGTATATTTTATGTAATGCTCATAAAGTACGAGACAGGAGGACAAGCCTTTTATTGAGGCTTAAGAGAATGATCAGTGAAGGACAATGTTAAAAAGATAACAATAGGCTTAACTCTGCAGTGCAATGGTCCTGGTGAAGAGGGAAGTGGAGGCAGGAGGGGCTCGAGAGAGACACTGTGCCACTGGGCTTGTGGCAAGCATTTTTCCAGAGTCTAGGATTAAAGATTGGGATTCTTAAATTTGAAAAGTAGCCCCCATAATCAAATTACTTTCAATGTTACTCCTCAATACTTCATAAAATAAATGTATCTTGCTGTTTCACTTCATAGAGTATTTTCTGTTAGTTTTGCAGCTGCAGCCACAGGCAGCCAGAGCTTGTGTTCTTTGCCACCCTGGATCCAGGGGGCACAGCCTCTTCCAGGCCCTCCAGGGTCCCAGTGTGGGTAGGACAAGAGCAGTGGCTGCCCCTGTATCCAGCCCTGCCAGGTGCAGGGCAGGTAATCCTGGGCTGCATCCTGCCCTGTCTCGGCTCAGTGCACCCTGGTCCTGCCACAGTCTTCCCAGCAAGGAGTATGGCCCCTTCTTTCTGGCTGGCCACAGCAGTTCTATTTTTGTCTCGCGTTTCTGGATGGCTCCAGTCCCAGCCTGAGCTGTGAGCCAAGCACCAGACACCCTGGCTGCGCCCCTGCTTTGAGCAAAGCTCTACCCAGTGTGGGGAGCAGCCATCTACTCCCACCTCCATCTGCACACTTCAAGGATGGCCTGCAGACCACCCGACAGCTCAGGGGACAAGCAGGAGCCCATAGGGACCATGTGACCTTGTCAAATGTTTCCCACCTGAGACAAACAGAGGACGGTGCAAACTAGCCCAGTGCTGCAGCACCCATTCTAATAAATCCTGCATAAGTGCAGTGTGGCTGGGAAAGCTGAAATCTGTTGGGTCCTTCTGAGTCACCTTGTCCTGACCTTGATGTCAACCTTCCTCACGTGGCTTCATGCTGTTCATCTGTGGGGCATCTGGCAACCTTCCCACATCACTTCACACCCTTGTCTACAGGGCCTTTGGCAGCTTGTGCTGTGCAAGCAAGCTGCCCTACACTGGGTGGCTTGAATGCCTGTTTCTCACTTTTTTTTTTTTTTTTTTTTTTTTTGTCTTTTTGAGACAGGGTCTCACTATGCAGTTCAGGCTAGCCTTAAGCTCACTTTGTAGCTTAGGCTGGTCTCGAACTCACAACAATCCTCCTGTCTCAGCCTCCCAAGTGCTGGGATTACAGGCATGCGCCACCACGCCCGGCTGTTTCTCACTTTGAAGAGATGGCAAGACCAAGCTCCAGGGCCAGCAGATGCAGCGCTAGTGTGCTCTGCCTCCTGGTTCACAGAAGGCCTGCATCCCGGTGTCCTCATGTGACTGGGACGTGAGTCCCATTCAGGAGGATTATGAAACCCCAAGACCCACCCTCTGACCCAGTTATCCTCCCAGGCCCCACCTTCTAACACAAACATACTGGAATTAGATTCCAACATGGGAAGGGGCGGGTGCCACAAACTTCAGCCACGGCAGGTGTAACTGGCAAACTTGGGGATGGCCTTGGGGGACACATGTGCTGGTGTGCAGGTGACCGTGGGGTGGCCCATCCTCATGTGGACTCACGCAGGAGGCCTGTGGGGCGAGTTCCCTTAGTGTCCCTAAGGGTCCCATGGCAGAGGGGAGACAGGCACACTGCACCAGCTTACCTTCGGCAAATTCTGCCTCCTCAGTGTGGTGATGGTTTTCTGGACAAAAGCTCCACCTGTGCAGGCTTGAAAGTTTAGACCACAAGCAAAAATAAGTAAATAAAAGTCCTCAGTGTTTTTTACTATCTAAATATAGCAAAAGCCCAAGTTCTTTTCTCTCACCTTACACCATGTATCTTTTCTCTATGCAAACATACATATAACAGAACAATGGAGCTGTACAGAAAAATGTGGGTACACAATGTGATCCCAGTCTGACTCTGTGAGCTGCTCTTTCCACTTGCCACATCAGGCACTGGCAACATTGTTATGTAGCTCATTGAATCCTATCTCCTCCTCCTGGACAGGTAAGTGGTCTTAAACATTTTGGTGATTTTCTTTTAACTTTCTCAGTACTTAGTATTTATACTAAGTACTCCAGGACCAGCTCTCACCCTTGCCGTCACTGGCCCTTGTGCCTCCCCCAGCCCTGGGCGCCCACTGCAAAGGCTCCTCCCTCCTGGGCCTGGGTTGCGTCTGCAGTGGAACCCAGCTTTCCGGAGCCACCAGCTGATCTTCCCAGAGTGGAAGTCCAAGCAGGAAGCACCCAGAGCAGCTATGAGGAGGGTACTGCCCAGCCCAGCCCAGGAAGGAGGCCACCCTCCCACGGCCCTCCGAGAATCTGGGGGAGTATGAGTACAGTGAATGAGCAGAGGACATCCAGGAGGACAGAGGAGCCCTGCACATCCCAGCAAGTAGGCAACAGCCATTCTCCCAACGCCGCCCCAGCCCCTGAGCGCCCACACTCACCCACAGGGGCCTGTCTCGGCACCTGCTCCTGGAGGTGCAAGGTAAGCCTGCCCTGAGTGGGCTACCTGGACTGCTGTGGTGGCTCTCACCCGTGTTCCCGAAGACCCCATAAGCAAGTGGGAGCCAGCTGCCGTGAGGCTGGGAATGGAAGGCAGCATCTGGAAAGGAGATGATCAGAAGCAGTGACAAGGTACAGAAGGCCACAGGGCCAGTAAGCCAATGAAGACAACAGAGACCCTGCTCCCTTTTGAGGAAATGCAAATAAGCACAGTCATTATGAAAAACAATAGAGCAGGTCCTTAGAAACTGAAAATGGACAATTGCACTATCCAATGACCCTCCTCCTGGCACACATCCAGAAGAAATAGTCAGTATGTCACACTGCACTCTGGGATTCATGACAGCACTGGCCACCATAGCCAACACATGGAAGCCACTAGGTGTCCATCAAGAAAAGGTTGGGCATGAACACAGTGGAATACTATTCAGCCATAAAAAAGAGGGGACCCTTCCATGTTTAACAACATAAGTGAGACCAGAAGACAGTAGGTTAAGGGAAATAAGCAGACACAGACTAAACACTACATGTTCTCATTCACAGATGGAGTCTGAAGGCTCTCAAGGAAGTTGACACCAGTGGGAGGGTGGTCACCACAGGTTGGTGGGGGAGCAGCTGGGAGGCATTGGGCAACAGTTCCGGTTTGTCAGGTGGATTGGCTCCTTGTGTTCTGTAGCACAGGGGGATGAACAGAGCCAACAATAGCGGATGGGCTTATTTTTGCACTATAAGAAAAGATTTTGAATGTTCTTACTACCAAGCAATGGGGAAACACAGTGTATGCATAAACAGGTACCGTTGTGTCAATCAAAAGTTAAGAGAGGAAGAAATGGAGCCCCCTGCCTTCCACCATGGGTCACTGCCTACACTGCCCTCTGCTCCCAGTAGTGAGTAACCTGAGCTCAGCTCCTTTTGGATCAGCAGCTCCTAGGTTCCCTTGAAAGGGGTCCAACTGTGAACCACTTGTGAGGGATCCAAGTGACACAGTCCTTATGAGCATCTAGTCCCCCGCAGCACCACCCGGCCCCTCTCCCATCTGGGAAAACTGTCTTCAGGAAACTGGCCTCTCAGTGCCAAGGAGGTTAGGAACCATTTCAGGTCCTCGAGCGCTGGTGGAGGTTCACTGAGGCCCACACACTTCTGCACTGCAGCTGGAGCTGCTGCTCTGCTGCCTGCTCGGCACAGTGCAGAGCGGGTACATATGTAGGGACAGGAGGGGGCATGCTCCTGGGATAGCCTTGCCTGGGGCAAACACAGGCATGCTTGTGAGAGGGGAAACTCAGTCAGTGGGAGGAGACAATGTCACCCTGCTACCTTCAAGGACAGAGGAAGGCAACCACAAGCCAAGACTAGTACGTGGCCTCCAAGAGCCTCCAGAAAGAGCCAGCCTTACTGTTAGCCTGCAGAACTCATTTTGACCTTCTGATTTCCAGAGCTATGAGAAATAAATGTGTGTTGCTCTCACCCACCATGGGTGGATGCTAGCTATGGAACAACTGGAAACCAATCCAGGCCCTGGCCTTCCAACGCCATCATTTGCCCAACTTGCCTGTCCTATGTGCTGCTGCTCTGAAGCCATGATACAGACCTGGTACATAATTCAGGGAGGATGGGTAGGCAGTGCCCCCGGGGGAGAAGCTGGGCATCTTTACTGGCTTACTGGGCTTTCCATTTAGAAGACCTTAGGCACAGTGCTAGTGGCCAAGAACTCTCATATGTGCAGCTTGACTGACAGGATCAACCACTCCTGTCCCCAGAAAAAAACGATACTGCCTAACCTGTTACTCAATGCCCTCTGCAGCTGAGCCCAACCCATCAAACACTGATCTGCATCCCAGTAAGACTGAGGAGGGTTATGTCACAGTGAGCCTTCCTTTGTCTGTTAGCTAGGTCTCCCCTAGAACATATGTTCTTTCATGGTGTTCCTGTTATGCTGCATTGCAGCACCTGCTTTAATACCTCTGGCAACCAAGTACCCCACGATGGTGCTATGGTCTTCATATGGTTATAGGACAGGGACAGAGTTCTGGGGTATAAGCTCCATAGCTTGCATGAAGCCCTAGTTCAATCTCCATGCCTGAAAAACAAAATCCTGTAAAAAATATCTCATCAGGTGTCCTTCCAGAAGCTCATGTTGGAAGGGTGGTCCCCATCATGGGTCTTAGGAGGCGAGAATTTAACCCAGGCAGTGTATATATGTGGGGCTGTTAGGATTGGGAAGAGGTCACAGGGTGCAGCCTCCATGACTGAATACTAGTACCTCTATAAATAGAGGCACGCACACATGCACTCACACCTCGCCATGTGGTGCCCTCTGCTGCCTCGAGACTGCAAGCAAGAAGGCCATCAACAGATGAGGCCTCTCAACCCTGGACTTGGGCCTCGGAGCCAAAACAAACCTCTTTCCTTTCAACCCTGGCAGTGTGTGGTGGTGCATCATTGTTGCAGGACATGGGGCGTGGCTGCGGAATCCCTCCTTACAGAGGCAGACACAGTGCATGAGGCCTGGCCAGGTTCTGCCCCCTGGGACGCTAGGACCTAGCTTCCCTCTGCCAGATGCCACCTCACCTGCCTGGCACACAGCCAGCCACAGCGCAGCAGTGTTCTTTCATTGTGTTCCTGTCATGCTGTATTGCAGCACCCGCTTGAATACCTGTGACAACCGAGTGCCCTTTCTTCCTCATAGGCATCCCAACACAGAGTATTCAGGTGGGTTCTAGAGGTCCTGCCAGCCGCAGATCTCTCTTCAAAGTGCTCTCATTATTTTTCCACCTCTCTTTCCCTTGTGCTCCAGACAATGGGGAGAAATGGGTCTGTGGCACGCAAAGCGTACCAACAAGTTGGTCTACAACACTGAAAAAACCTAGTGTTCGCTGAAGTGTGCTCCTCTTCCCACAGTATTGGGACTCGAGGCCTCAAGAGCCCCCAGGTCCTGCAGGGGGCCCTCCGTCTCCCAGAAGGGAACTCAGGCCTTCCAATCCCAGCCAAATGTCAGGCTGACAGGCTGCTGCTCATCTCATGCTGAGTTTTCACCTCTCTACACCCTCACACATGGGTCCAACCTGCGGTTGCTGATGTCCTAAGAAGCAGCGCAGTGGCTGCACTCTGGAATCAGTGTCTGGGGTCTGCTGCAGATGCTTCAACTGGTAGAAATGGCATTCTCTAGGCTTGGAGCAGTGGCTCGAGAAATGCAGGTGCTTATGGGGATTGCCAGTTTGGATCCAAAGTGTACCCCAACAGTCCCTGTGATAAAGCCTTTCTCCCTGGTGCTGTGGAGAGGTGGGGAGAATGCAGAGCACAGGAAGGAGGCATGGCTTCAGGTGCAGTGCCCTTGGGTAGGACAGGGGGACCCAGTCCTCCTTGCCTCCTGTTCTGTGGCCCTGAGGTAACAGCTCTGCTCTGCTCCTCTGCAGGTGCCACCTCAGGGCAGGCCAGAAGCAATGGCCAGCTTCCCAGGACTGGGCCCTCCGAGACTGGACCGGCAAACGGCTTTCTTCCTCATAGGCACAGGCAGATGATTGCGGGTGCTTGTTAAGAGTGGGACAGGAAACTATCAAAGGGGAGCCAGCCAAAGCCCTATGCTTTCTGGGGGAGCCAGTGGGAATGTGAGAGGCAGATGTGGGTCCTGGCAGCAGGAAAGGTGTGGAGAGAGGCAGCCCAACCCTGCCCTTGCACCCTCAGCACATTGTGGCCTGGAGGCGGCCTGTCGCGTTCTGGGTGCAGTTTGTGCTCTCAGTTGATTCCATTCCTTCTACCTTAGCCCCTTACCTTCCCAGAACCTTTCTTCAAGACCTGCCCTCAAAGAACCAGCTCTGGCGAGTAAAATAATGAATCATAAACTTTATTTCAAAATGTAAACGTCACTAAACATGCATACATGTTAAAACAATAAAATTTACAATTTCATTATTTTTCTTTTTGCATAGGACATCATTACAATATAGAATCTATGCCTTACAAAATACATACAAAGTTTTCTTTCAGCAAGCCAAGGCCAGATTGGGAGCTGTACAACTGTAAT
>PVKA01027456.1:0-30518 GCA_004027165.1 Ctenomys sociabilis
TAAATGATATAATTTTTATAGCTTTCAATAAAGCTACATGGTTTTAGCACATCAATAAAAGCAAAGTCCTAAAGCTCAGACACACATTATTATTAATGATATAATGAATTCACTGTGGAAGCTGGAGCTGACAGGACCAGCCTGGATTTCAGGTTTCCTCCTGCTTCCATTGTATTTTCCACAGCATGTCATCGCTGACTGACTAGCAAAATGAAGGTGGCTGCTGGCACCCTTTCTTGAAGTTGGGCCAATTAAACTCTGTAGCCTTTCACACTGGCAATGTTTACCGGCTAGCTCCTGAACAGCCAAGGTGCCAACTCAGATTTCCTCATCACTGACTTCCTTCACTTCTTGTCAAGTCTATCAACTATTCCAAACTTTTTGAACTCTCCTAGAAGTCACTGTCTATAGACGACCAAATTTACAGAATCAAAAATATTTAGGGCTAAAGGAAATGAAGATTTACTGTAGTTGTTTATAATCATGATACTCACTGTAGCACCAATATCTTATGATCAGTGTGAGATGTGTCACAATTAATGTTTTCCCTTTTAAATTGAGGTGAAATTCACACAATATAAAATTAATCATATTAAAGTACATATTTTAGTGACATTTGTTACATCCACTAAAATGCAACTGCCACTTCATAACTGACTTTATCTATAAAAGTTACACATTCCTAGCCAGGAGTGCTGGCGCACACCTGTAATCCCAGCATTCAGAGGCTAAGCAGTAGGACCACTGTAAGTTTGAGGCTAGCATGGGCTACAAAGTGAGTTCAAAGCTAGTCTGAACTACAGTCAAAACTCTGCCTCATAACCCCCCACAAAAAAGACACACAGTCCAAATCATCCCTTTAATGGGATCCCTTCACTTGTATTCACTATGGCATTCTGAAGGATAAGAAATAGCTACACATAACATTGTAAACTAGGAATTTCCAATAACTGGCAGGTTAAAGGATCTTGCCAACTGGTAGAAAATCTCATTCCATAAATGTATTTATTCAAACATTCACCTATTCAGTTCCTCCTCTGTGCCTATTCCTTCAGAATCTTAAACTGGTAGAGACAGCCATACTGACAGTTATAGTTACAGGGCTTGGTCTGTGGCCTGTACAACTAATGGTTGGCGGGGGGTACGGCCAACTATGCTCAGCAGTGTAAGTACTGCTTACAGAAGAACCGTCTAAGGAGGAGAAGGCATTCTAGGCAGGAAAAAAAAAAACCTAGTGAACCATGTCCAGTTAGACTGTAGGGTATCATTATGCTACACAGAAAAACATAGTAAGCAGTTTTCATATGCCTCTTGTAAGCATTTTGTATTATATCATCAAAGTTATACTAAGGGTTAGGTGCCATTCACATTAAATGGCCAAGATCTCTGAAGTACAGAGAGATTTAGTGTTAACTTGGCTACACAACTACTTAGAGGCTGAGCTGCAATTCTAACCCTGGCAATCTAGCTTTAGAGCCAGTTTTCTTCATCACTACATAATCCATACTACAGCTATCATTTTTTAAATCTTTTTTGTAATAAAATTGATTAATGCAGATCCTTTATAATGAAAACTACAATACGCCAAAAAAAAAATGGAAGGTGAACAAATAATTGATGTGAATAATGAGTGTACACCACTGAGAATCCCTTTGGCCTCTGAGCAAGCAAGAAAGCAAGTGACAAACTATCATTTCCTTGTACAGAAACTCCTTACCCCAAGGTAGGGCTGTACTGAAACCACTTAGAGACCTCTGTTAGACAATGCAGACATAGAGCAGGGCTTTAACAAGGTGAGTAATGTGAGCAGATGCATTCATTTAAGCAATTACTTGGAAGGAATAAGAAGAGGAAACCAGAGGGGGGAAAAAAGAGACTAGAAAAAGAAAAATCACTGGGATGTCATTTGCAATAGATCCAGCAAGTGATAATGAGGCGCTAAACTATAACAGTGGGGAGTCAGTTGTGAAAGATTAAATGACTTGCCCAAGGACATGTCAAAGGAAATGCCAGAACCAAAATCTGGGCCTAAACCATAGACTGCACTGATCTGGGAATAGTACACACAGTGATTTACAGAAAGACCACTATCATGAAATGTCTAAGACTGCTGTATGCTGTATAACTACTTTTATTCATAATGCTAATTCTTAAGGTCTGATTTTATACTCTGAAACAAGCTATGACCCAAAAAGAATAACATATGAACTGCATAGCATTCAGACAAGTGATAACTTAGTATAGTTGTATTAAAATTGAGACTAAGCCTTATATACAATACAGAAACAGAATACTTCATCATAGAAAGAAAAAGTGTGGGGATTTGAAACACACTCTTATATAAAATAAGCTATTCTAAGAAATACACATACAGGATATAATCCTCACAAATGATCTTCCAAACAAGCTTTCAAAATAAAGTGCTATCAGAGAAGTTACTTAAGAAGCTAGAATCACATTTTATTAATGTGACAAGTATAACAAGATAATATATCATATGATTCTCAAATGATATAATTAATGTAGCCTATGTGACACATTCCCATTAATGATCTTTTATTATGTGTGAACAGTAAAATAATGTTAGATGAGCAATGAGAAATTCAATCAACAGTAGCTTTCCAGAAGGTTTTGACTGCAGTTTTATTTACACAGTGATATCTGATACTAATCCTTGGGTTTTAAAGAACAGAAATCTCCTCAGAAATGTAAACAAACATATTCTGATGAGATGAGCATTTTAATTATCATTTCTGCAAATACAAGATAAAAATAATGTGCTACATGATAAACTCTTTAAGGTGAAATAAAATTTTTCAAGGCCAATTCAGTTACATGAATAAACGGATCATGACACTGGATCAAGAACTGACTTTATAAGGCCTATTTTAGGGGGCTTTTTTGTTTGTTTGCTTTTACTTAATCCTGACTTTGAGGGAAATTTCTTACAGAACACCTCACCCAGCCCTAATGTGTGTAAAGATTACGAGTGAGTGTAAAAATATTCTGGGTTTCTTTAATAATTTACTACTGTCCAATATTATGAATTAACTGAAACACAACTAAGTCTAAAAATACAAGTTTATAAAATAGCAAATACTTTATCCTTGACACCAAAAAAAAAAAAAAAATGTGGCTCCTCAATGTAAGAAAGAAGAAGTATAATGAGCAGGCCAGACATAAACATAAGTAAATAGGGATTTATGCATGAAGAGAAGAAGAGATCCCACTTAATAAAAGTCAATAACAGCCTAAAGAGTGCTCCAAATATTCAGAGGTAGATAAAATCACTGTGCTTCTCAAAGAGGAAAACAGATTTGGGGATGGAGAGGTCATCTTGGTTCTGGTGCCTAGAATTGAGAGAGCAAGTCTCTGGCTATCCATACAGCAAAGTCATCTCAACTTTTTCTTGGGTAAAGAGCCCTGGTAATCCAAGTCCTAAGTACAGGGTGAAGAACATGTTTTAAAGGTTTAGTGCTGGCCCTGCCATGCTGTGTCTCTGAGTCAGTCACTTCATCTCTCTAAAACTCAGTTTCCTGATCCGTAAAATGTGAACCCTAAACATATACCACCTCAGTGGGTGAGAATGAAATCAATTCACGTGTCCCAATTAGAAATGCCTAGAATGCAGCAGGTGCCTAAAACTATGGTAGCTGTACTTTCCATGATATTAATGACACACTTAGGATAATAAGATCAGGACAACTGCTCAAAATATTGCTATTTTTAAAATCCTTAATGTATATTTTCTATTTTTTATGTTTGGAAACTACAAAGTAAAGAAATAAACATTATGTGGAGTTTATATTTTGCATACTTAAGGTGAGAAATAAGTTTTAAATAAACATATAATATTTTATCTCAAGTAAAGTATAATAAACATGGAAAAGGATGTTTATTTAATGTATACAACTTGACAAGTTTAGTAATGACTATATACCTACAAATCTTGCTTTTTAGGGAAACTACATGGCTTTTGATTGGAGGCCCCTTATATTCTACTCTAGACAATTGGGTCTGAAGTGCTTCACATTCAGTTTGCTATGGTTTCTCTTCAAAAAGGCATCTGACCCTATAGAATACACCTGACTCACTCATATCTTTAATAAGCTTGTTTTAAGCATTAAATTTAACTGATCTAGTAAGCAAAGAGGAAAGAGCTCCCCTTCAGTCATGTACCTTAGCTGCATGCTCAGAAACAAAGAAATCTGTAATCAACAATTACTCCTTGTAATAACTCCCAGAATTTAGAAAAACCAAAACTAGTGTGACTGACAGAACACCAGGACAGCAAACTACCAACCATCCTAAGTCCTGAAGCCAGCTGCAGACAAACACTGCTTGGGGCAACATTCTCAGGCTGATCTTCCTAGCTTTGTTAAAATCCCATCAGTGCAGTATCTCTTTTCATATGTAGTATAAATGGATTTTATGAAACAGTTTGGTAAAACACTTGGCATGTGACTGTACCACTACAAATGTGTTAGCAGAACCAGCCAGAAACCATGGCAATGACTGGAGCATGTGAGTATTCTGGCAAGAATAAGAAAATATACCTAATATTTGTAAAGCCTTACTAGTGCCCTACTGGAGCTGAATATCAAGTCTTTTCCAAGGTAGCTTTCCTTTCCAAGGGAGAAGAAACAAAAATTGTTCTCATGCCACCCACCAAATAATTACACAGTGTTTGATTTCTTAGCTTATTTTTCTCAATCTCCTATGAACTCTGCAGAATTATATCTGGATCCTTATAACATGATGATTGGAGATTATAAATACAAGCTTCTGGTATAGCAATTTAAGCATCACTCGGGTAAATACTGCAGAGTGAATCCTAACACTTGAAACAGAATCTTCCAGAGTCCAGAAATCCACCTGACTGCCAAGAATAATACTTCCGTGGTTCAAGCAATACTAGTACCCAGAGGGGTTTCCACAGACATAACCACATGAGTTACTGCATATTGGGTAAAATAGAAAAAACAGACATTTATAAATGCACAGTTTGCAGACATCTTTAAACTACTACTCATAAATATTCAATTCACAAATATAGTAGAAATGGAAGACTTTAGGAATATAAAGCCTCTTTTTAAGTATCTTAATTATATGGTTCCTTCCATGGGTTTTCCTCATCGTATTTTTATTGGGGGCCAAGGATGGGGAACACATGGCTCTCCGAACAAAAGTACTGTAAATGAAACCAATCTCACTGAAAGAAGCTCTATGATAAGAACAAATATATGAGAGAGTCTGACTTTAAGATGAAGTAGAAAAAGCAATGTCACAGGACAAAAATCTCATCAATTAGATATCAAAGAAAACCCTTCCATTCACCCAGCTATACCAAGGCAATGCTTGTTAGGTACTCCAACAGTAAAACAAATGCACAGTATCGTCTCAAGCATTTCACACATGATTTCTATTTCAGCTCTGATGTAAAACTCGGCATCTCACATCATGGCACAAAGAAAAGAGTCAGTTTAGTTAGTTCAAGTAAAAAGCCAGACAGCTGCTAATAGACACAGGTCGTGGCCGGGAAGGGGCACAGCACATTCAGTTTGCTATGTTTTCCTTCAGAAGAATGTCAATAAAAACCACTGCCAAATGAGGTATGGGGGAGTCCCTCTATGCAGTGAACCACTGGGTTCACCTAACAGTTAGCAGCAGTCGGACAAGTTAGCAAAAAGGAGCCCTAGCCAAATGTACAGCTGCCAACAACTTCAAGAAAGCTCTCTTTTTCCCTCAACATCCCAGGGTAGGGACCAGTCCTACATTTAGAAACGTTATTTCTGGGACCAATAGCAATTTATTTTGATATAACCACTAGAATTTTTTTTCCTGAGTTCTCAACAAAGGAGCCATATTAGGAAATAATCTCGCAAAAAAGCAAATGCCCCCTCCCCCTTAGCCCACGATCGATGCACACGCGCGGCGCACGCGGACACGCACAGACACTCGCGCGCGCACAATGGCCGGTGCACTCACTGTGGCCCACGAGGCCGCTCAACCCGGGCTGAAGGCCCCGCGGTCGGGCCTCAGGCGCTCGGCCGGGAGGCCCGCAGCTAGCGGCCCCGGAACCAGCTGCTGGGCGCTTGTGCTGGGGCTGCTCGCCCCCCAGCGGGGCCCGGGGGTAGCGGCTGCCAGCGACAGGGAGCCCATTAACCCCTTGGGGAGGTAGGTGCTACAACACCCACCTGCGGGGCCCCGGGAATGGGGTTGGGGTGCAAGTGGTCTACCCCACCCGGGACTGAGCGACCCGATGTCCTGGGACCCTGTAGCTCTTGGCTGGCTTCAGAAAAGCTAATTATGTCTCTGGCACCGCAGGGCTTCTAAAACGAGCGGGTGTTTCCGAGCTGTCACCCCCGAGGGTCCACACACAGCAAAAAGGAAAAACTTAGGAGGGCAGTGGACACAGACCAGACTTGGCAACTCGTCCCTAAGGGATCAGCGCAAATCTCTAAGGGGCCAAGGCTGCTTCCTCTGCCAACACTGCAACTAGGTAAAATGTGGGGGGCCAGAGTGCAATCGCCCTCGTTACCCTTCCCTGAGTCGGGCTTTGGGACCCCGTCCCCTCTCCGGGACACTTACCTTCTTCCGGGGCTGCCATTTCATCATATTTGTACAGCCGATACGTGGAACATCAAGATGTTGGCTGGGGGCTGGGGGCAGATGCAGGGCAGCCGCGACTGCAAGTCATGCTGCCTCCCTCCCACCCCCTAATTCTTTCCCATATTCACTGCGGAAGGGAAAAAGCCCAAGAGAGTCCAGTCTTTTCGCCTTCAGTTCAATGAAAAGTATCCCCAAACCACGAACACACTTCCCACCAGGCTAGGAAGTCCCAGCAGCCACCAGCATGCTCCTGCCAGCGCGGGGCATTTTCCCCGCGAAAGGAGTCTAGGCAAGGGGTCTCTGAGCCGGTTGCTGAGACCCTCCCTCAGAAAACAGTCTGAGAACGCGAGCTGACACAGAAACCCAGCCGGGCTCTTGCCATCCAAACCCCTTTTGGCGAATTCTCCTCTTCTCGAAAAAGATTAGACAAGCAATCAAACCTTCACGCGCAGCCTGGAGCAATTCCCAAAATTCTGGGTGTATTTCTCGTTTGTAAAATTTAGCAAAGAAAATTCCAAAGATCTGTAATCAGAGCTTCTTTATGCTGTTTTTCTCCTCCTTCTTGGATAACTTGGGAAAAGAATCTGCCCTTCCCAAAATGCCTACCTTCCCTGAAAACTGTAAATTGGAAAACTTGGTATGTGTGTTTAGATTTTTTTGTTTTTTAATTCCCAAGAACCTTAGTAGGGAAAGGCTGGAAGGAAATCCTGCAAGAACCCAACTCCACAGCTCAGTCTACACTAATGACTTCCTTCCCTTCGGTGCAAGCACAGCCTGCCCAGCTCCAGCCACATGAGCAAACGCTTCTGGGTCTTAGTGCCACGACATCTGCTCATCATAAAAAGTAAAGAGTAGTTTCAGAGGTATCCAAAGGCTCCTAAGGAAACAGAGCCAAAAGGATCTAAAAGATCAGGACACCTGTCCAAAGAATATACTTATATTTGTAAGTATATGGGAGGGGGGACACCACAGGCAAAAACGCTACAAAAACTTAATATCTGATTTGAAGGAAAAAAAAAAAAACTTGAGATATCTAACAAGATAAAATGCTTTACACACAAAATCTGCTCCCAAATGAATTTAAACCTAGATTCTTTGCTTCTCCAACTCAAGTGCTACATTTATTACTATAAAAATACTGCTATTTATTACTATAAAAATACTGGGATTGAGTTTCATTTATCTTCTAAGAAATGATTCTATCTTATTCAAGATTAATCTACAAATACACTTATGTATTCTAGAACTCTTGAATATATCTATCAACTCCTACTCTACGATGAGGCTGGTTTGATAGCTGGTAATAGTATAAGCTACTATAACACCAATTGATGTACACAATCATGAGTCCAATGTCCTCACAATGTTTAACTTCCTGTAGTACTGCATGCATTCACAATTGCCATTGGAGATTCTACGCAAATTATCACTAAGTGTAACATAAATTATTAAAATACCTCAAAAAAACTGTAGTTGGTCTTTGGTATTAATGCAGGATTAGCCTTCCACTCCCAATTTCCACATGAAGTTACTGAGATTCAAAGGACTTACTTGCTCTGCCAAGATTGCACATACAGAATATGACGTGCTGAAACTGAAATCTTTTACTCTCAGATAAGGTACATGACAAGGATGTCCTCTATCACTCCTCCTATTCAAAATAGTTCTGGAATCATTAGCTAGAGCCATTAGATAAGAATGAGAGAAATAAAAGAAATAAGAATAGGTAAAGAAGAAGTTAAACTATCATTATTCGCAGATGACATGATACTCTACTTGGAAGACCCAAAAAAACTCCACCAACAAACTACTAGAATTGATACAGAAATTCAGTAGCATAGCAGCATACAAATTCAATACCCAAAAGTCAATAGCATTCCTCTACACAGATAACAAACAGGCTGAGAGAGAAATTAGAGAAAAAAATACCTTTTACAATAGCACCATGCAAAATGAAATACATAGAAATTAATCTAACTAAAAAGTAAAAGATTTATTCAATGAAAATTATAGTACTCTGAAAAAAGAGATTGTAGAGGATTTCAGAAAATAGAAAGATATTTCCTGCTCCTGGATAGGAAGAACCAACATTATAAAGATGGCCATCCTCCCAAAATTGTTATAAGATTTAATGCAAACCCTATCAAATATCACCAACATACCTCATAGACCTAGAGAAATCATTTCTAAAACTTTGTGGAACCAGAAAAACCTAGAACAGCAAAGGCAATCTTGAGCAACAAAGGCAAGGCAGGAGGCATTACAATTACTGACTTGAAATCATCCTATAAAGCTACAATGATGAAAACAGCATGGTATTGGCAAAAAAAAAAAAAAAAAGACCTGAGAATCAATGTAATAAATTAGAAGATGCAAATGCAACTACAAACACACTCAGCCATCTTATCTTTGACAAAGGGGACAAACATGCTCACTGGAAGAAAGACAACCTCTTCAACAAATAGTGTTGGAAAAACTGGCTCTGTACATGCCAAAAACTAAAACTTGACCTGAGTCTATCATAATGCACTAAATTAAAGTCAAAATGGATTAAAGATTTAAACATTAAAACAGAAACACTCAATCTCCTAGAAGAGAAAGTAGGTGAAAATCTACATAGAGGTAGGCAAACAGTTCATGAACAAAAATTGAACTGCATGGGAAATACTACAAGAATTAACAACCGGACCTCCTCTTATTGAAAAGCTTCTACACATCAAAATAAATTTCCAACAGAGTGAAAAGACAACCCATAAATTTGGAAAAAATATTAACTAATAAGCACTCAGACAAAGGTCTTCTATCTATAAATTATAAACAACAACCCAGAGGAACTGAAAACATTGTTTCATAGTGATATATGTGTACCTATGTTTATAGCAGCACAATTTGTGATAGCAAAATCTTGGAAACAACCAAGATGTCCAACACATGAGGAATGGTTGAAAAAGATGTGGTATTTCTATATAGTGGAGTATTACTCAACTATTAAGAATGATAAGCTTGAAGCATTTATACTGAAGTGGATGCCACTTGAACATATACTCATAAGTGAAATAAAACAGACACACATGTGTAAATATCATATAGTCTCCCTAGTATAAGAAGCGAAAAGCAGAAATACAAATGGAAACATACAACAACTAAAAACAATTGAGTCAGATAAGGCAAAGTGAATGGCATATGCTGCAGGATACTAATCAGCTTTTCTTCTGGATGGCTAACAACCTAAGTTCACAGGTCAAAATTGGAGAAATAGAAGAGCCACAAGGCCAGCCAACATTTTGGCCCTGGCCTTTCAAGGTCAGCGAAGACTCAGGACATAGGAGAACCTGTACTGCAACATCATGAAACTCAGTTGAGTCCCAAATTTTCTGAACAAGGAGATTATGGAGCCACAGAGGAAAGAGATTGAAGTTCTATAGTGTGCCTGGGGAGCGTCACATGGAGAGAAAACTCTCTCAGGCTCTCACAGAGAGCAAACTGGTCAAGCATTGGCTGTGACTCATCCACATGAATGACACAGAAAAAGGAGCTACAGAATAAGGTACAGGACTACAAGATAAACCCTGACGGGACTTCACTGACCTCATCAGAAACATAAAGTACATGTGTTGGTATATAGGTCTTGCTGTATCTAGGTCTTAACTATCTAGCAGAAAAGTACAAAAATGAAGTATACACAGCGGGACCATAATAATAAGTTGAGCTGTAAATGGCTATGGTCGACAACTTCTTCAGATAACTCACTATTGTTGTGGAATGCTGGACTGTGTTGGATTGTGTCGTCGAGTTCAAGCACCTAAATTAGTTGAATGACAATGGAGTGCCCGCTTTGATAGGTGTAGACAAAGGAAGGGGTATAGAAAGGAAGAATCATGATGTGTGTGTATGGACAGTGCAGTTGGGATAGATAATGCCATGCTTCTACATAATTCTGTGAGAGGCAAGATTTGCACTAATGGTGGTTGGACAGGATATTATGTCGGCTTGTAGTACTATGGACAACCACTAGGAAAATAACAAGGTAGAAAGTATTAATTATTGAATCTTTGATGTAATTCAGGTATAAAAAAATAAGATACACAAACAGCTACACTCTCTTAATTTACTGATGAGACATACGGTGTAATAATGTCTGTAAGTATAATATCATGTATGCACCTTCTAAGATACCAAAACATTATGAAAACACTTTGCAATGTATTACTTTATCAAATCCATCTTGTCAAGGTATCTTAGAACTGTCTCATTGATATTTGTACTTCAATAAAACAAAATAAATAAATAAACAACTAAAAAACATCAGGGCCCCAAAATTTAAAGACCCAATTCAAAAATGGGCATCCGAGATGAACACAAACTTCTCAGAGGAAGAAATACAAGAAGCAAATAAATACACAAAAAAAGATCCATATCATCAACCATTCATGAAATGCAAATTAAAACAATACTGAGATACTATCTCACCCCAAAAAGAATGGCTATCATAAAGAAATCAACAAACAACAAATGTTGGAGAGGTTGTGGGGAAAAACGAACCCTTCTCCACTGCTTGTGGGAATGTAGACTGGTGCAACCATTATGTAAATCAGTATGGAGACTCCTTAAAAAACTATTCAATCCAGCTATCCTGCCTCTGGGAATTTTCGCAAAAGAACTGAAAACATCATATCACAGTGATATATGTGCACCTATGTTTATAGCAGCACAATTTCTGATAGCCAAATCTTCGAAGCAACTAAAATGCCCATCACCTGAGGAATGGATGAGAAAGATGTAGTGTTTTTATATAATGGAGTATTACTCAGCTATAAAGAAAAATAAACTCAAAGCCTTCATATATAAGTGGATGCAACTTGAAGAAACACTCAAAAGTGAAATAAACCAGACCCACATGTATAAATATTGTATTGTCTCCCTAGTGTAAGAATGCAAAACAAGAAATGAAAATTGAAAGTTATAACACAGTTAAATCGAAAGTAAGATCTTAAGGATTAAACAATGTAGAGAAAGCAAGGAGAAAAGTTAAGAAATATGGCAGGGGAAAAACTATACATTTACGTAAACAACATGGTTAAGGCAATGGTTCTAAGAATCTCCATCAGTTTTTCAAAATAGCAGTTAATGGGTAGAATTCTCACTCTGACTAACTATAGATGCTGATATTTGTGAACTAAGCAACTAAACTAAGGATAGCAATATGTAAATCTAAAACCATGCTTGAAATACCTATCATTTTAGTCTTCTAGATGTGTACTGCTTCTAATGTCATATCAATTATTGCTATATTCTCATTAAAGTAAATGTAAGAAAAAAAAGGTAATTAAAGAAAATAAGACACAAGAAAAAAAGTCATAGGATTGTCCTGCTACAATGTTGTATATGGTTTGATTTCTGAACTTTCATGTAAAAATATGTAATTGTTTTTTCACATTCTATAGGGATTTAAAGTTTAGAATATCCATTGTTGCTGGAAAATAGCAGTTCCATGTTATGTCTAAGGTGTTTGATATTCAGACAGATAGTGATGTTAAGCTCAACTGCCTATGTTATTAGGTAATAAAATCATTAAGCTTCTCTTCTGGCTGTTTAACACCTAAAGTTTGCAAACCAAAAATTAAAGAAAAAAAGGGGCTACAAAGATAACCAATATTTTGGCTGTAGCCCTTCAAGGTCAGGGAGGAATCAAAACATAAGAAAACCTGTGTTGTGACACCTTGTAACTCAGTGGTATCCCAAATTTTCTGATCAAGGAAATTATGCGGAAAGAGGAAAGTGACCAATGATGTAGAGTGTGCCAAAGGAGAGCCACCTAGAGAGGAAACATTCTCACAGGCTTTCACAGAGAGCAAATGTCAAGCAATGGCCATGACTCATCTAGATGGCTGACACTGACAAAAGATCTACAAGCTGCTATACATGAGGGGATTCGACTGACCTTGTCACATACAAAAGTTACATTTTTAGTTATATAGGTCTTGCTTTAATTTGGTCTTAACCATCCAACAGAAAAGTATAAACGAGTATAAAAAGTAAAGCCATATTAATATGCTGAGCTGTAAAAGGCTCCATCAACAACTTCTGACAATTGCCAGTTCTGCTGATAACCCACTACTATTAAAGACTACTGGAATATATTGGGTTACTTTGCTGCACTCAAGTATCCACAATATTTGAGCTGCCATCAAGTATGAAAAGGTTTTTTAAAGCTTCTCTAACAGCAGTGGTACACCCATCTCTGACAAAACAAAAAAGCGGGATATAAATAAAGGACCATTTTTTAGTGAAAAAATATATATGTATATATATAAAATAGTTAAGATAAATATACAGTTACTTTCTCTTAGTTCAATGAGAAGAAAGGTTAGCACTAATATTGTTTAAATATGTCTGCATCTTATCCTCTGAAATACTATTAATTATTGTAACTCTCATACTAACCTGTTTTGAAACTGGTTTATTGCTATTTTTTTCTTATTAAAATGAATTTTTAAAAATTTTAAAAATAATATATTTACAAGGACCTTATTCTATGGTAGGCATCATATCCATGCCTTCATCTCATCTCAATAAGCCTATTAATAAGCACCAACTACTTAAGCACCAATTGTTTGTCATATTTTTTTGTAGTCTCTAAAAATATGAATGAGAGGCTATTTCTGTTCTTGGACAAATAATACAATTTTAGACAGTTTTGAATATTTCAGCTTCCTAACTTTCCCTTTCTGTCTGTAACACCATTATTCTTCCAGGATTATAAACTAAAACTTTAACATCATTCCTTATATCAATTCTATCACTAAGTCTTCTCACTTCTTTCCTAGACATCAGTTTCAAATTCTTACTGCTGACATCTAAACTAGAGCCTCACAAAACATAATATATTAAGTACCAAGTAGATACAGAGAATCATGTGGTACAGAAATTCATAATGTGGTAGGCAACTGAGTTAGACAGAAATATTCTAGGCAGTCAGACAGGTCCAGGACCTCAAGGAGACAAGATGGTAGACAAGGTGACTTTACAACTTGGAAGAGACAGACACTCCCTATGGGCCACACCTCAAGACCAAGACAAAAAGAAGAAACATAGCTACATACTTCCCTAGGGATGGGCATCAGAGATTGATATTCTAGATAGGTAAAAATCACTTTGAAAGAACCTAAATGAGTCACTAGCCCAACCCGCAACAAGAAGAGACCCTGTCCCATATTCATGCCCACTTGCTATGTGACTCACTTCCCCATTTGGTACTAGATTTAATCAATTTTACCTGAGCAATGGTGCTTGCAATCCCATTGTTTGACCATAGTTTGTCCCACCTCTTGTCCACCTAAGCGAGTTCCCATGTCTTTACCACCTTAGACCCGCCTCACCACATGGTTTTCCTCTATAAAAATCCCTGGAAGAGACAGCTTCTGGGGCAAGTATTCACTCAGGCCCCCTCCTGTCTCTCTCTCAGACAGGAGCTTTCTTTCCCTCAATAAATGTATTCTGCTCATAACCTCCATTTGTTCCTAAAATTCATTCTTCAGTTTTAGAGAACATGAACTCATACAGGTCAGATCCAGAGATAGTTTTTCCCTATGTCATTTGGAGGTTCAGCTTATCATTTGAAGGTCAACCACCCGAGATCAGTTTTTCTCCCTGTATCATTTTGGAGAGTCCCACCGAGATCATTGGATGGAGGTATGAGTTTGCTTTTCTTTCATAAATTCTGAATTGGGACTTGCATAGGTAACAAATGTTTATATGTCTTTTCCCATTGCTATGGTTGTTCATGCTTTGCCTCATACAGTTTTGCTTCATATAGTTCTGTTAAAATTGCTTACAATCTCTTATGCATTGTCTTTTATATAGTTTTGTGAAAATATTGGTCAAAATGTTGTTGGTAAATTGTAAGTTAAAACATGGAAGTGTTATAAGGTTATGATATTTCTTTAATGAGACATTTTATGATTGTTGTGTACTTGTATATGTTGCATTTGAACTAGATGCTAAATATACTGGTATTCCTTGCTTGAATTTGGACAATTGCGCTAGAGGGAGTGACTTTATTAAGACTCCTGGTGGATTTCATGTAAACTTCTGTAAAATGGGATTCTTAGCCAGCTCAGACTTAGAAATATACATGCCTGGATATGAAACATGGGACTCCTTTTGCCAGTTAAATGACATTAGCTCAGCAACCATTCTTAAAGACTTGGAGGACAGGTATCAATAACACTAAGTGACGTGGGGCTGGCCAAATAGCTCAGCAAATTAAAGTGCTTAGGCAGACATAGAGACAGAGGCAATCCCTGGGGCCTGCTGTGCTGACCCCATCCCTGGGGCATGCTGAGACAGTGATTGAGACTGGGTGTGGTGGGGCACACCTGTATTCCCAGCTCTTGGGAGGCTATAAACAGGAAGATCACTATGAGTCCGGATCTATGTAGTGAGACCCTGTAGACCCTGGGACAGAAGTCTTAAAAGAAAGCCACACCCATAATATATGAAGTACACACCTGTAATCTCAGCTGTAATTCCAGCACTCAGTAGGAGGACCACCAAGAGTTTGGCACCACACTGAACTAAAAAGCAAGACCAAGGCCAGCCAAATAGCTCAGCAGATTAAAGCCTCTTAAGCAGGGGCCTGGGGTTTGATCCCTGGGCCTGCCGTGCTGGCCCCACCCCCAGTGCGCATTGAGACAACAACTGAGATGGCATAGCGTCCTGTGCCTGTAATCCCAGGTCTTGGAAGGCTATAAACAGACAGAGCACTAAGAGCCTGATCTAGTAGTGAGAACCTGAACACCCTGTACGCCCTTCCCTAAAATGCAAAAATAAATAAATAAAAATAAAAAGCAAGACCTTGTTGCAAAAAATAAAAAATAAAAAAGGAGAAAAAGAAAAAGGAGGAAGAGGAAGAAGGAGCTAGGCACTCAGCTACTTAGGTAATTAATGGGTTATGTAACCAACAGGTGTTCTAGGAGGTAGAAAGAGAAATCATAAATAGGATGACAAAGAAAAACTTTACAAAAGAACTTGAAGTAAAAAGTCAGAAGAGATGCAATTTATTCTGGAGCCCAAAGCCAAAGTGCTCACCCTTATACCTGAGCTCACTTCTTACCCTCTCCTACTCACATACTATCCCTGGTATACTGGCCTTCTCATGCCTCCCAAGCATTCATTTGTTCTGCCCTCTGCTTAGGTTCCTTCAGATAGCCTCTTGGCTCCTTCACTTAGTTCCTCTTGGACTCTGTTCCAATATCTTAGAAGCTGCCTAATACATTTCTTCATAAAATAATAGCACCATGACTCTCACATTGTTACTTTCTAACTCCTTACCGTGCTATATTTCACTTCATAATCATATAACATTATGTTTGTTTTTCATAAAATGTCTATTCAAAAAAATAAAAATAAAATGTCTATTTACTTCACAAGGAACAAGGCTTTTGTTAAAACAACAACATTCAATGAATAATGCCTCATATACAGTAGATAATCAATAAATATTTCTCAAATAGAACAATAAAAAAAGCATAGTGTGAGCAAAGGAGACAGACATATGTAAGATATATTCAAAATACAAAATATTGATCTATAAATATAAGGTTTAGTCTAAAAGTATATTTCAGACCACTTGCCTGGCATGTATAAATTTCACTTTTCATTACTGAAAAAAAATTAAACTGTAAGTGTTACATATGAGACTAATAGAGACAGAGACTTTGTTCTGTTCAACTCTGTAATCTTCTGTCTAGAACAGTACCAGGCTGGTTGTGATGGTATACATCTGTAATCCTAGCACTGGAGGCTGACACAGGAGGATCACTGCAAGTTGAAGGCCAGTTTGGGCTACAAAGTGAGTTCAAGGCCAGCTTTAACTACATAGCATAACCCTGTCTAAAATAGATTCTTAAAAAATGGAGCGAGGGAGACCTAGAACAGTACCTGACATAGAACAGGTACTTCATATTTATGGGATAAAAGAATGAAGGAGATGGCAAGTAGCAAATGAATGAAACTCCCATTCCATTTCATGTAAAGCGAAAGAGACATTCACAAGTAGCAAAGTATGTTGGAACCAAATGGCTGCGAAAAACAAAGAAATTTGGACTTTAATCTGTAAAATGCAAAGGATTGAAGAGACTAACAGGAGGAAAGGGCAACAGGTGAAATAGCTGTTTTGTTTTGTTTAGATGAGGTCTCATTATGTTGTCCAGGCTGGTCTTGAACTCTTAGGCTCAAATAATCTTCCTGCTTCAGTCTCCTGAATAGCTGGAACTGCAGACACGGAATACCTTACCTGGCTTGAAGCAGTATTTTTAAGCAACCTAATATAAAATAAAATATTAGCTATGATTTTATGGGGGTGTTTTTTAACTTAAAAAAAATGTGCATCATTAAAATCCTTATTGTACCTAAAGTTCAAAGTTAAGCTACCTATTCAATGCCACATTGCAAGTAAATGGCTTTAAAAAGGACAAAAATCCATGGGTTTTCTGCTTATAAACTCCTGCCTGAGTGAGAGAGAAACAGAAACCTACAGTTGCTGTAGGAATCAAAAGAAAAGTTTCTACTCTGTCTCTGACTTGCTATGTAAAAGCACTTTTCAGAAGGGCAAGGCAGGTAACATGAATAAATGAAACAGGTCTAAAACAAAAGGGAATTGTGAAGATTGCAAACATAGAGATACATGAATCATGTAAAGGGGACAGTGGTTACACAACTCCAGTGAATTGATGTCTTGCAAGAATATCAGTGAATAAAATCAAATCCTCTACATTTTCATGAGAAGCCAGAAATTTGATTTCTAACTACTTGCCCAAAAAGTTTAAAGCATCGCAAAAGGCCAAACAAAACATGCCTGTAGAACTAAATTCCATCTGCAAGTCCTAATTTGTGACTGCTGACTTAACCACTTAAGGCCTCACTCTCTCATATGTAAATTAAGGGACCTAATAGTTCCTAATTTGTGGGATAGTTTTCCAAAGGCCTTACTGAATCCATATGCACACCACCCTTGGTCTGTAACCTGAAGCACAATCCCTTGCTCAGATATTGTTGAATTTCACAATATACAAAGTTACTTAAACCCAGGGAATGGAAGGGGTCTGAAAACAGGGGTCTCTCTCAGGAAAGGAAGCAAAAAATATATCTGTGTTTGTAGAAAGGCAGAATGAATCTAAAATTTCAAAATGATGTTAAGCTTTAAACTGACTTCCAACTTTTTAGGGTTCCATTTAGCAGGTATCACTTGATAAAGAACCATTATTTAGAAGCTTTTTACTTTTTTCTATTTTTGTCTTTATTTATTTATTTTGCTTACTCCAAACTGAGTTGGTATTTATAACTGAAATCTTTACAAATTTACTATTATACCAATATGCTTTCTCTATTAGGAATTATTCAGATGGAGCTACCAAGCTAGCACACAGTTCAAAATGTATAATTTAACATTGTTTCAAAGATCCAAAGTCAAACAGTAAGAACATATTTTCCCAGATCTGCAGCCACTAAAACACATTTTTACAACTTCCTCATTTTTAACATAGCACTTTGGAAATCACTTCCCTAAAAGCAGATACTGTAAAACAATCTATTAAAGTAGTATTTTCCACAATAACTACTTGTCTATTCAAATTTGAACAAAAGCAAGAAAGAGGAAATGGGGAGAACACACCTTTTTCATTGTTGTGAATTTCTTCAAGCTTTCCTAAGGAGTGATATATCTGACATTGATGATAGGGTATATACCTGAAAAAGCTAACCTTATACTTATTTACATTTATTCTGTTTTAGAAGTAGAAAATTAACTCAATGTGAAATAGTATTTGGAAAATATATTAATTTTTCTAAAGACCTCTAAATTACTTTCAAGTATCTAAAGAGATGCATTGAAAATAAAGGGCAAAAGTATAAGTGTGTTTGATACCAAACACACTTACTCATTGGTGACTTTTCACACAATAGGACACTTCAAGAATGTGAAGCCTTTGCTTTGCTAGAAAAGAAACTAGAATTAATTGCTACGGTAACAATTCTGCCCACAGTCCTGCTAATGCAGGACATGATCTCCCTTTCTGGCAGGAGATTACAGTAGATGGCTCCCCACATCCAAGGATCACATCTAACCTTAGCCGCCTCACCTCCTTCCACTGGCAGGCAGTTGAAGTCCCACACTTCCTTCCCTTTAACTCAACACTCAATTATTGACACTCATTGTGTACGAGAGATTGCCCTAGGATTTGTGAGACAGACAAAAATAAATCAGTTTATTTTCATCCTGGAGGAGACAGCAGTTTAGAGAATACAGACACACAACTAATGAAAACAACAATAGCAGTAGCAGCTAACACCAATTGATCTGGCTATTTGTCTGACTGTTAGAGTCTAGGTTCTTAAACACTATAAGAATGGAATAACTAATGGCATATTATCTCATTAAGACTAAGGAAGCCCTAAAGAGTAATTAATTCTGATTGTGGTAACTGAGAAAGGTTTCACAGGAGAAGTGGCACTGTATTTTCCAACAAGCAGAGAAACTATGTGGGAAGTAGTGTTCTAGAATGAATGAAAAGAATGAGAGACCACACCTGAAGGTGTGATAATGTGGCTCATAAGCAAGTCATTTGCTAGGCCTAAAACCTATAATGCCATGTAAGCTGCAGCAAACAATGATAATAGCTATCATTCATGGATTATGTTCCAAGCACTGAAATTTTAAAAAATATTTTTATTTCATTTAAATAACGCCTTTATGAGGAGGAATTATTATTATGTCTATTTTATCAAAAAGCAAACTAAAACTAAAGGAATAACTAAGTTCCCAACATATCCTGGCTAGAATGTGGGAAAAAATTCAAATCAGTCTGACTCCAGAGCTTTGCTCTTAACTCCTGATTTAGAAGAGATTGATGAACAAGCACAGGGTTTCTTTCAGTCATGGCATTAGCAAATGTGTTTGAGTTTTATGCTGAAAATTCTGCAAAGTTAAAAGGAATTGGAGATCAACAAGGACCAGAAAGCCAATTAAGTTCCTATACCAATTAATCAATAAGGGATGATGAACCCTTGAATAAGGGCAGTAGAAATAGAAGGCCTTCTTGAGAGACATTTCACAAGTAAAGCAGGTTATTAAGAACCTGTTTCATGAAGAGACAGTGAAGGAAAGATTTAAAGGAGATCAAAAATGCTTACCATCTTTTAGAGAAAAGGCATTGCATTAATTAAAGTATAGATCACATAACAAGAGTAGATAACTGAATTGAGTTTGAAACTTGCAGAGTCTGGGATACTGAGAGACACAGAAATACAGAGCAGGTCACTGGATGTATAGCTTAAAGATGAGTAGGTGGATAGACAGATAATTAGATAGACAGATGGACAGATAGACAGACAGACATATATACACAGAAATATCTAGATAAATATAATATGAAGCTATAAAGAGTTCCAGAGGTGTTTTCCACTTACTGTTGGAGCTGGAGTCTGGAGCAGAGAGAAAAGGGAAAGGGACTTGGGAGAGGGAAAGAGCAGAGAGGAGAGAGAATAGAATCTTAAGTAATGCTATACTTTTAAATACAACTGACCTCATTGCCCAAATAGGATGAGAAATCTACCCAGTTTCCTCAAGGCAGTAATTTTTTTGGCAAAAATTGAACACTGTCTGGCTCAGACCCTACAGCCACCATTTATTAGCTGTGTGACCTTGTGTTATTTCATTTTTCTGTATCTCAATTTCTAACACTGTAAATGGAAATAATAATAGAACCTACCTAATTTACTTGTTGGAAAGCTTAAATTACATGTAAAACTTCATACAAACATTCACATATATGTAATATATCCTGTACATAGAAAAATCCTACATTTAATATTGTTATTACTATTGCTGTTTTACTGCGACAACACTGACTTTTTATTCTCTTCATCACTCCACTGACTTTGAATTGGTTCTATATATTAACAGAAACCAAAGCTCAAGTATTTCAAGGATATAATCATTTTCTAGTGAGGCTTCTGCTTTTGCCTATGACACAGCAACTCAGAGTAGGCTTACTAGGGCAGACAAGATAGCTCAGTGAACTAAAGGCAAGTTTGTTTAGGCAAGCTTAGGCAAGTGCAGGGACTGCTGCTTAATACCCAGCACCACATGCTGCACCAGCCCTGCCCCCAGGCTCAGCCACGGTCCAGGTGCAGTGGCACATGCCTGTAATCCCAGCACCGGGGATGCTAAAAGCAGGAGGAACACTAGGAGTCCAAGCTGCATAGTGAGACCCTGCAACAACTACATACATAAAGTAGGCTTACTGTCCTACTAAAACACCAGACAAAATAATGGAAAAATACTGCTGCCCCAAGTGTTTCAGATGGTAGAACAATACTATGAGCTTAAAGAGAAGCAAAACAAATGAGATGAGCCCTAGGACCACAGGGCTTCCTGCCTGGGAGTAATTTCCATACTATGAGCAGGAGGGAGGTCCCAAGAAAAACAGCATAGCATTGCAGAGTTAAGCAGACAGAGATCAGAATTTGAGGAAGACTAAATAACTGGAACATTCAGAGTAAAGAAATGGAAGAGACTAGAAAAGTGAAGTTCACCCGAAATAATCATAGAGTTCCCTTCAGTTTTAGGTGAGTACTAATTTATCCAGTGTAGAAAGAGATATCACAAAAGAGACAAAGGAACACTGTAAGCTGAACAACTGTCAGAGTTCACTTGGGCTATAAGACTTCCAAGTACAAATCAAGTTTCAGATGTGGAGGAACATCACTGAACATCCAGTGGAGATCTCGAAAAAGTATTATCTTAGGACTAGGGAAATATCTATGCAGTATAAGTACCTGCCTGGCAAGTGCAAGGACCCTAGTTTAAGGGCCAGCCAAATAGCTCAGTGGATTAAGCACCTGCAAGCAGGGGTCAGGGGTTCAATCCCTAGGCCTTCCATACAGGCCCCACACCCAGGGTTGTACTGGGACAGCAATTGAAACTGGGCATGCCTGTAATTCCAGCTTTTGGGATGCTGTAAACAGGCAAATCACTACAAGTCCAATCTAGTAGTGAGACCCTGAACACCCTATAGATCCTTCCCCAAAACACAAAAATAAATAAATAAAATTTTAAAAAGACCCCAGTTTCATCCCTAGTACCACATACCGTGCTACCCTGGAACCCTGGGTGCATGGTATCAGTTACCAGAATTAAGCATTGTGACACACGTCTATAATCCCAGTGCACTGGGGAGGCTTAAATAGGAGGATCACTAAGAGTCTGAGCTGTGTAGGGAGACCCTGTATTTAAAAAAAAAAAAAAAAGTAGTATCTTTGCAGAAGGGATAGTCTAGCCCAAAATATACTCCCACCTCATCTTTAAAAGCTTAGAAAATGATCTTGAAAGGAGTAATGGTAAAGTGTTAATCTGAGGATAATTTAACCAGCTGCCAGAAAAAATTTCAATGTTCTTTGACAGAAGACAACAAAGTGAGTATTCAATTGAAATGTCTGCATTCACTTTCCAACAATACTTATAAAGAACGTTAAGTGCCAACAAGGTTGGGTCAAAATGTATGGTGAACGAAATATGATGACACACACCTATAATAATCTCAGCACTTAGAGGGCTGAGGCAGGAGGATGCCAAAAGTTCAAGCCCAGCCTTGACTATATAATGAGTTCAGGCCAGCCTGAATCATATAGCAAGACCCACCTTGAAACAAAAGAGGAGAGGAAAGGAGGAGAGGGGAAAGGAGGAGAAGGAAAGGAAAAAAAAAAAAAAAAATATATATATATATATATATATATATATATATATATTACAGTAAAAGACTCATTGTTATTGACACTTCTCAAAATGCGCCCCTCACTTTAAATCCACTTAATCCATTGTTCTTGCCATTTTCTGAAACATATCTGGAAGTCCTTTCATGAGTCCCTTTATGAGGTGTGATCAAAAATTTGAATGCCACTGCCAAGTGCCATCCAATAAAAAGACATGCTTGTGAAAATAGGGTGGTTTGTCATCCTCCACCTTAGTCATCAAATCTGGCACTGTGCAACTTCTTGTTCTTATCCAAAGTCAAAACAATCATGAAAAATAAATGTTTTGAATGGATTGTGGGCATCAAGGTAGCCATGACAGTGAGCTAAAGATACCTATGAACAAAGACTTCCAGAACTGCTTTGGAAAGTGGCAAGTTTATCATAACAATGCTATCACTGTGTGAGGAAAATTCTTGTGTAAATTAGATCAGTATCTTGGTCTACAACCTTGTTGTCTCATTTCTACCAAGTACCTATAGATACAGAGCATAAATAATTTCGCTATTATATAATTTATCAGTCAAGGAGACAATTTAGCATGTTTCATCTGTAATTAAAACCTATCTTAAATACATTCTAATGGTTACCTATTTGAGCCAGAATATATAGCTTTGGGTTGATTAATCTTACTAAATATACTCTGAGTATGCAGTTATAGGGATTGTGTATGGGTTTTTTAGAAACATAAATTTTACTTTTAAATGATATTTAAATTAAGGATTTATCTACTTTGTGTTTTTAACCAAAAGAGGCTATATCTCTCTGCCCATGAGAGATCTGTTTAATCCTAGGGCAAGAAACACTGTAGAAAAAGAAAGCGGGCCTTTTTGGAAACCCTTAAGTGGTTTACTGCTTACACCCATGAGTTTACTTGCAATCAATGGGTTATGCTCATAGAACTATAATACAAATGTACACAGCATGAAAAAAAACTAGTTTTCAGTCATACTGAGACAAACCTGTAATCTCCAGTTACTCAGGAAGCTGAGGCACAATGATCTCAAATTTGAAGTCAGTTTCGTCAACTTAGTGAGATCCTGCCCCAAAATAAAATTTTTAAAAGGGCTAGGGATAATAGTACAGTGTTAAGAGTGCTTGTGTAACAGGAGTGTGCCCTTGAGTTCAGGCCCCAGTAGTACACACACACACACACACACACACACACACACACACACAAATAACAGTAACAACAGCAGCAGCAGCAGCCATAGTCTTTTTATGACTAGCTTTTGAATTTCCATTTTTTGTTTTTGGAGACTTCCCCCTTTTCTGATTCCTGGATAATACACTGGTATTATCCAGGAATAATCAGTAGCCATGATGAAGAAACAACACCTAGTCCCAGTTTTCTAAAAGAATACTGAATGTAAAGTAAGTGACAGAAGAACTGTAACAGAGAACTAACTCTGGCACTTGCCATAGCAACGTGTAAACTCAGCGCTAGCCCTACTAGTGGTTCCAGTATTAGTATGGCAGGACAACATTTGACATGGCATCATTATGAATAAGATTCAAATACCTGGTCTCCCTTGGCTTCTCCGTATTTTCTGAACATGTTTCACCACCCTTCTTAATGACTGCATGATCATCTCTTTTCATTAAAGTCTCCTTTTAACTAAAATAGTCATCCGTTACTTGCAATTCAGAACCCTGACTCACAGAGACATTTGTGACTCTAAGTTTTGTTTCCTGATATACCATAATTATATATGTTGGAAAGCTCCAAGACACACACTTCAGTCCTCTTTTATATCTCATGACCCCCCCCTCTTTTTTTTTTTCAGAAACAGGGATTGAACTGAGGCCCTTGCACTTGCCAGGGAAGCGCTTATTCTATTGAGCTATCTCCCCAGCCCCCTCCCTTGCAGATTTTCAACTAGTGTCAAGTGTGTAAGTGTCAAATTCTAACTGATGATTCCCATATTAATGTCTCTGATACTTCTCTGCTAACATCTACACTTGAAAAGTAACATCCTGCTCAATATTTTCACTAAGATTTCTGCTGTGGTTCAGGTCTAGACATCCTTCAAAAGCCTCCTGTAGCCACAGAGGTTTTTCAGAAGTGGGTGAAATCTACAGTGTGTGATTGATTCATAGTGCAATGTTGGGATTAATAGTGGATGACTATTGGGTCAGTCCACTGATTGGACTGGCACTACCCAAATCCCGGCAGTCTAGATAGAGGACAAAAAGAGGTTTGTCTCTCTTCTCTTTTGTTACTTTTGCTGTCCTTGTCTGCCATGAACTGTTGCCCCTCTTTCATGTGCCACCCTGTCTTGGATTATGAACTGAAACCTGTACAAACTGTGAGCTAAGCTAAACTTTCCCCTTTTAACTTTAGGTGTCACATATTTTGTCTCAACAAGTAGAAAAGTAACTAAGACAAATCTCTAACAGACATCTCTGTTTACATAGCCAAAGGATCTTGTCCCTCTTCAATTCTATTCTATCTCAACTAATGCAATACCATCTGTAATTGGACTCCAGCTCAGCTGAAAAAACTGTAGTCACATTTGATTTTTCTCTTGGCTCTTAAACGTCCAATTCATCAGAAAATCTTTACCTCTTTCCTATAAAATCTAATCTGAACCCTACCATCTCTCTTCACCTCTAACCTCTCCTCTTTAGCCAAAGATGCCATCAATCATCTGGATTACTACCATACCTTCCACTCTGCCTCCTCCTGCCTTCTACTCTGGTCTTTCAGTGTAGACAGAAATGATCTTTCTATCTATAGTGTAAATCAAATCATGTATATTACCTATTGAACAGATACTTAAAGATTCCCTTGGCACAAAAAATTAAATCCAGTGCCTTTTCCATGGTCTACAAAATCATATAGGATCTAGCCCCTGTTTTTCACCTTCATTTCCTATTATACTTGCCCTCCATTGTGCAGCCAGACTTGCCTGCTTGTCCTTTCATGACTTTGCTAATTGCAATTACGTCTGCCTGGAACACTCCCTCTCCAGAATGAGTATTTCCTTCTCCACTGGCATTCTGTTTTTCAAACAGAAGGTCTTCTAAGGGGCCTTTGCTAACCATAATTACTCCCATCCCTAATCACTACATATCTCATATATCCTATTGCTTTGTCTTCTTACAATTTGAAATTTCAAAGCTGGGCATGGTGGAATACTGATACATTACTATAGTGGTACTACTCTGGAGGTTAAGGTGCAAGGATTGATTGAGCCTAGGAGTTTGGGCCAGCCTGGGTAACATAGTGAAATGAAGGAGAAGAGGGGCCAGGGAGATGGCTTAGTGGAATAAGTGCTTCCCTGGCAAGTGCAAGGGCCTGAGTTCAATCCCCAATTCTTCCAAAAAAAATGAAGGGGAAGAAAGAGAGAAAAAGGAAGGGAGCAAAGGAAGAAAGAAGGAGAGATGGAGGGGAGAAGGAGGGAGAAGGACAGACAGAGAGAGTATAAGAGAGGGAGAATAAAAGAAAGAGAAGATGAAACAAGGAAAAAGAGGAAGAAAGAAAGGGAGGGAGAAAGGAAGGGAGGAAGGACGGAAGGAGGAGAAAAAAGGAAAAAAAGGAAGAGAGGAAGGAAGAGAGGAAATGAAGTAGAAAGAAAGAAAGAAAGAAAGAAAGAAAAGAAAAGAAAGAGCCCGCCCCTAGGACAAGCTGAGATGGCCACTAAGACTGGGCGTAGTGGTACCTGTAATCCCAGCACTTGGGAGACTGAAAACAGGAGAATCATTACAAGTCCAAACTCCATAGTAAGACTCTGTAGATCCTATACACACTGTCCTAAATACAGAAAAATAAAAAAATAAAAAAGAAAGGAAAGAAGCAAAGAAGGAAGGACAGATAGCTCAGAAGACTAAAGTGCCTGCTTAAGCAGAACACAGTGGCCGGGATTCCATCCCAGTGTGCCATGTCAGGCCTGCCCCCAAGGCTCATTGAGACAGCAATTGAGACTGGGCCTGGTGGTGCAAGCCTGTAATCTCAGTGTTTGGGATGCTGAAAACAGAAGGATCACTACGAGTCTGATCTGTGTAGTGAGACCCTATAGGCCTTGTAGGTCCTGTCCTAAATACATAGAGAGAGGCAGGGGGAAGAAAATAGACAGACAGGTAGACAGATAGATTTGACATTACATTACTCATTTAACCTGTGTGTCTCCCAACAAATTATAAGCCCTATGGAATGAAAAAAACTATGTTTTCCACTACAAATCCAATCCTTTGAAGAGGTCACAGCATAATAAGTATATATTAAAAATCTGTTGAATAAATTAATGAATATAACTGTTATATAATAAAATTAAATATAGAGACATTCCTTTCTCAGTAAAATTTTCATTATGGAATTTATCCACCTATCAAGAGATAACTTAAAATACTTCTAGTTCTGAAAGTTATACTCTGTCAAGTGACTGCAAACAAAGAGTCCATTTCCTATAAATCAGTACTATATTTAAACCTAAGTCAGAAGTTGCTGAACTGAAAGAAATATAAATTTATGAAAAACAAGCAATAATTATTCTGAAAAACATGATGTTTCTTCTGTAAAAAAGAAAAAACTAAATAAAAGTCTAATACTATCACTTTCTATATTCATTTGAATTAGGGAGAATCCCAAAGAGGAATAAATAAAATTATCTTTAGATCATTTAATAAATAAATTAAAAACACTTTGAAATTCTTAGATTGAAATACAAATCACTTGTCAAAAGTACAATCTTATTTGTCAAAACATGAAATTGAAAAAAGAGAAGACACAGAAATAACAGGCTCAGAGCTGCCAAATTGACAGCCTGTATTAAGTGAGATAGTCAAAACATTCATATGCTAATTTTTTAGAGTGCTGTCTATCTGGCTACCCATACAAAAACAAGAGAGGGATTTTTCTTCCTATTTCAGAAGTACATGAATGGGTCATACAGTAGACACTGATTACCAAATTAAGGAACAGTAATTTAGAGCTTGAAGAATTTCCAAAAAGTTCTGAGTACCCATAAAAAACTAGTCGCTGACTTGCTAAAAAATTTTAAAAATTAAAATAATAAAAAAGAAAAAGTAACTGACTTGCTTAAGAAGTAATTCAGATAACTCAACCCCCACAAAGATACTCTTTTAATCACCTGTATCTGTTAACACAATTACTGGCAGTCCTCTGGGGATGATCATAATGCCAGAAATAGCTTTCCATGGCAGCTGAGATTAAGTATATGCTATTAACAGCAAAAACTGACCTATCCAAAAGCCATCAAAATAGGGTTAAAATTTTAACTGAAACAGACAAATCATTTTTAATTATTCTCATTTTTTTCTTGTTGGCACTTGCCCAGGTCTGCACACATGCTAGGCAAGCCCTCTAGTATCAGCCCATCCCTTTAAAAAATTATCTTATGTGCATTGCCTCAAGTAGTCCAGCTTCCCAAACACTAATAATTCCAGCAATTCCTTGAAATGTTCTCTCCATTTGGTTGATGAGTTCATCATATTGGTACCCAACTTTCTGGAATGTGAAAATTGTTCTAGCAATGAAACCGAAGTTTTGCTCAAATTTTTTAGGTTAAGAATGTTAGTATTTGTAGACCTGAATTCATACATTATGCTGCTAAAAAGGAATGTGGCCATGTATTACATGATTCCACTTATGGAATCATGCCCAGAATGGTTAAGTCCATGTAAAAAGTAAACGTCTACAACTAGTGTCCAGAGAGTAGAGAGAATGAGAAGTGAATGTTAGTGCATATGGGGTTTTTTCAAGGGAAATGAAGATGACCAGTGGGAAAGGTTGCATGACTTTGTGACTAAACGAAAATCACAACGGCTGGCATTTGATCCCTGGCATGCTGTGACGGACCCACCACTGGGGAACTGAGCCAGCGATTGACACTGGGCGTGCTGGTGTATACTCCTATAATCCCAGCACTTGGGAAGCTGAAAACAAGAGAATCACTACGAGTCCCATCTATGTAGTGAAACCCTGCAGACCCTGTACAAAATACATAAAAATAAATAACTTAAGTAATTAATAAAATAAAACTACTAAATGATAAAATTAACAGCCTAATTTTTTTGGCTGGCTCAGCCTGCCTTAAGGGCAGGTCTGGTAAGGCAGGTGGAGGTGGGGTTTGAACCATG
This sequence comes from Ctenomys sociabilis, assembly GCA_004027165.1. Taxonomy (NCBI): domain Eukaryota; kingdom Metazoa; phylum Chordata; class Mammalia; order Rodentia; family Ctenomyidae; genus Ctenomys; species Ctenomys sociabilis. Next base: position 28,525 of record PVKA01027456.1, read on the forward strand.
GTATCCTGATCCTGACTGTAGTTGCATGAGCAGGCACTTAAACAACTGAGCTAACAGGAAGGCCCCCCAAAAGCCTAAATTCTATGGTATATTCTATCTTAAATTCTATCTTAACAAAGCTATTGTGAAAAAACAAATGTGACTAGATATCCCTAATAAAAAATTAAGACATATATCTCTCAACTGAAAACTATTTTTTGTTTGTTTGTCTGTTTGTTTATTTTAAGAAGTGAGATCTTACTATGTTGCTCAGAGTCATCCTGACCTCCTAAGCATGAAAGTTGCTTCCTAACTGGCTGGAACTAGAGGTGCACAACACTACACCAAACTTGTAATATTTTATAATTACTGGCAAGAATACCATTTGTCTTCTACAACAGACAACAAAAATAAATAACAGCAAACTAGTGTCAGCATTAAAACTTGAGAAAACATAAATAATCTCAGCTAAATGGTATATTTTATTCATAGACATGTGCTAACAGTATGAATTTATTACATTGTGTCCCACAAATCAATTTTCTATAATTATCATTGTGTAGAGCTCACCTGAAAGATTAAATACGTTAATATTTCATAGCACTCCACTAAGAATTGCATGAATCTATGTGATGTCTTGTTAGATGCATTTAAGGCAATGAAGTGAACAAAACTAGTAAGGCCAAATAGTGAAGAAACTAATCCTTATCTTGAGAATTCACATTTGAAAACCTATCTCACCTATTCTACAACCACAACACTTAAAAAATGTGCAGTTTCTTTTCTGAAGCCCCCTATAAAGTAGATAGAAAGGTTACATTACATATAATCCTCAAAAATTTTAGCACCACCTCAAAACTAAAATATAAAGGGTTTCATCTTAAAATACAGTGACTGTCCTACATATGAAAATCCATTCTAACCTGAAAAGAAAACTTTTAGGAAGTTTACATCCTGAGGCTAAGCTGTATCTTCACAAGTAACAGTCATAGCTTCTTTATCTGAAAATACAAAATTCAAGCTATCTATTAAATATCTAGCTTCTTACATGGTTATTTTTATTTATATGAGTTTTAAAATCAAAATAATCCACTTAAGTGGTATGATGTTTTAATCATTACTTTTGTAAAATTATGTTTTTATAGGATTAAAAACTTTTCATTAGTTTTATTTTAAAATAGTTTTTATATTCTCATCTATTTATTCTTTCACCTAAGTGAAAAATGTCAAATTCAAAGAACAACTTAAACTGAAATTTTTATTAACATCATACTGTTTCCAAAAATAGTCATAGACAGAGAATATATTCATTTACTCAAGTTCTTTCTATATCTCAAAATAGTTTTTATACAAAAACCTACCTTATATAAAATCATACATAGTTCTTACTTAGATTACTTTAAGTAATTTGTGTTCATTATAAATAAGCACAAAAATACCACATCTTTTCTATCCATGCCTCAGTTGATGAGCATTTGGGTTGTTTCCGAGATTTAGCTGTAACAAATTGTGTTACCATAAATACAGGTGTACATATATCACTGTGGTATGATGTTTTCTGTTCTTATGGAAAAATACCCAAGAAAGGAAAAAGTGAGGCAAATACTAATCCCCTAATCCTAATTTTTTGAGGAATCTACACAATGATTTCCACAGTGCTTATACCAGCCTACACTCCCAACCAACACTGGAGAAGGGCTCCTTTTTCCCTACAGCCCCTCTAGCATTCATTATTGGTTGACTTCTTGATAATAGGCATTCTTTCTGGGGTGAGATGGAATCTCGGCCTTGTTTGAATTTGCATTTCTCAAGTGACCAATGATGTTGAAAATTTTTTCATATATTTATTTGCCATTTGTATTTCTTCATCTGAGAAGTGTATATTCATCTCAGATGCCCATTTTTTAATTGGATGCTTGAATTTTGGAGGCCTGATTTTTTCAGTTCTTTATATGTTTTTTTTTTTTTTTTTTTTTTTTTTTTTTTTTTTTTTTTTTTTTTTTTTTTTTTTTTTT